>WAAD01012877.1:40147-167330 GCA_013389945.1 Fregata magnificens
CATACTGAAAAACGGTGTCTTTTGCTGCAAATGATTCTGTATGTCACAGTCCAGACCACGATCGGTCATTGGCTGTCCGTCTGCTAATAAAGTTTTTGTAGTTTTGGTAGGTTTGGGAGCGGTAACTAACCCGTGGAGATTCCTGGTCTGATGGCAAACCATTTTGGGAAACCTGTTCTCCTTTTGTCCCATCCCTGTTGAGAGAGAGAAAAAAGAAAAGAAATTGTATTAAGTTCTTGAAAGTCACCCATCTTTTTCACCAACATGAGATTTTCCTACTGAATATTGCACACCTCAGAAATTCAAGCAAGTTCTCAAAATCCTCAGGCCCAACTGAATAAATCCAACGTTAAGTGAGATCAAAACAGTCTTTCCTGACAGTTACCTTACAAGGAAGTCTACTCCTATCACATAAGTAATTTTATAAACGTTGATGTTCCATGGACATGGCTTGAAATCTGTCTGTAACTGATGCTCATTAAAGAAGAAAGCCAAGATCGTTCAGAAATTCTAATTCATAACACAAGGGTGTAAAACCAGCATTCTTACTTTAGGGCCAGGTACACCTCAGCAGATGTAACACTGCGTCATGATGAAAAATTCAACTTAGCAGTGAATTCAGATGCCTGGGAAAGGTCCTGTCCCCATAAACTACATCCACCAAGTCTCCTAAAAAAGGTCACATTACAAAAATCATACAACCTCCAGACTCTCCCTTTACAATGCACCTTCAGCCTAAGAATTCTGCCTGAAGAAACAGCGTAAAGTATGCAGTTCTGCTTCCCCACACCCTGGGCTTACCATTGCTGCTGAGAGTCTGCATCCTCTGCAACCTTTGGGCTTGGCTCTGGAGTGGGCGGCTGTCTCTTCCTCTCCTCTTCCTCTTGTTGTCGACGTACTTCCAGCAGTTCCAACTGAGAAATGAAACATTTTTGTGCATTTAAAAGCACTGCACATTTTTCAGGGGCATTCCTAGAAACTAAAAATAACTCTGTCCATTTTTCTGAAACGTTACTGAAATTAAAGTTTATTGGAATAAAATTTGAAGGGGTTGATCTTTAGAAGTATTAATCATGCAAAGTTTGTTGCACTGAATTTGTCAGTACAGGCATGCAGTATCAGACCCTTTAACATCAAGTGGAGTGCCTGGGCAGCAGCTCACCGCTGTCCATGTTTCTTTTCTAATTCATTCTATTAGAACAAAAACCAGATAAACAAGAAAGCAGCCCAAGCTGAAAAGTGACATCCTCTGGTCTGCTTGCCATACATTAGAAATAAAGCGTTCCACATCCAAACCCCTGAAACGAACCATCTAAATAAAATCAGCCTGATTTCTGAAGATGCTGAGAAACTCCATTTCGTCTGCAGCTGTGACGTTCAGTGCGTGCGAAAAATCAAGCCACTTCAATTTTGGTGTCTAAAGTAAAATTATTCTCCAAAGATGGTAACATGCTCTCCAAGCGTTAATGACTGACATTGCAGCTGTGCTCAAAAAGGGGGGGTTTTTTTGGCTTACTATGTCTTTCTAGGGGACAATGTGGCCTTGTACTGGAGCAGTCAAAACACAACAAACATTTTTGTCGAACACCCCTCCCCACCACTGACTCCTCACACTGTCGTCTTTAACTGAAAATAATTCCAAGGATTTGGATCTGGGTCTTCTTCACTCAGAATCCCCCCTCCCTTTTAGCAGTACAACCTGCATGGCAGTGGGCTGGAGCAAACTGCTCAGCTCTTGAATTTGCTTCTGGGTCATCGCTCGCTCCTGGGCCTGAGACAGCTCTTGTTGACTGCTAAGGTCATCTATCACTTAAGCTTTCCTCGCAGGTTGTTGAGTTCAAATGAGCCTGAGGGGGTTTTAGCATTGTCGGGAACATGAAACTTCAGGCCCTGGGCAATTGGCCTAGGTTGATCAACAAACGGATCAACAAATGGAGATTAGGTCGGTGATGCCGGGAGTGATTCCAAACAATCAGATGGCACCAAAACGAAGGGGAATGGCCAGGAGACATCGTTCTCATCTATAGCACTCACCGTGGTCAGCCTTTCCAGTGCTGCAAATCTCTCATCCCAAGTAGCTGCGGATTTTTCAAATGCTTCATGCCGCTTAATTAATTTTTCCACTTCATCAACACTTTGACCTATTTCACGACTGGATAGGTAAGGCTCTTGTCCCAGCAGCCAGGCCTCAGCCACACTTGCATCTCTTGAAAACTGGTGTACCTCCAAAACTGAGCAAAGAATGTACAGATATTAGCACCACTAGCGTCGAAAAGAGCATCATGAAGTCATCAGGCATCTTCTGAATTTACTTAAAAATTGCTTGGGAAAAAAGTAAATGTATTTGGCTAAGTATTTTCCTTAATCAAGCTCACTGAAATTAATCATTTAAAAGACAGAAATTTGTCGTGTTGGTTTTGATTTGAGGAAAAATAAAGTTAAGGCCCACCTTCACTTCTTCTACAGACTATTTCGCAAGTTCCGAGTTCCCTTTTTGGTCTAATCTGCTGTAACCTACTAAGTTCAGAGGAGAAAGTCTGTTATCTGCTCGTTTTCTTCCTCAGACTGCCCAGCCTACAGAACAGCTAGACTGTAGGCTGTAGTTCCCTTCAGCAAGCAGTATTTCTGTACTTTATGCTCGTCTATAGTGCTACAGTTTCAAGGTTTCCTTCCGTCTTCACAGCTGGGAAAAAAGCTTCCACAGCTTTTGTGAATGGGGTCAAGCAATTTTGATGAGTAATACGGTGCAAACATCCAAGCTGAGGGACAATCGCCCATGCTACTGTATTTCTTAAAGCCTGCTGAGGCTCAGAAACAATGAAGAAAGTATACACAGCAGGCCCAGAACCCCACAAAATGACTACACTGCACTATACGTTTTCAGATCCTGGACAACCGTCTGCTGCAAAGGCTTCAGCCCGTATAGGAGATATGGATCACCTTGTTAAGAGTTATCAGAACTGGGTGGCTGTTGCTGGTGTAAAACTTGCAAAATGCTGTAATGTTTAAAAGTACACCCTTTGTCAGTAAACTGCTCATCAACATTCTAACCCCTCAGATAATGCAGGCACATTACATGTGTAAGGTAGCAGGGCTTTACTTCTCCCTCATTTTTAATCGTGCGCCCTTTGTAGAAACACAGTTGGAATGAGACACCTGCAAAATACGGTAGATCTGTTTCGCCTAGCTCCCAAGTTTCATCATATAGAGTAAGACCTTTGGCGCAGGTTTCTTGGCTTCAAATTCTCAGTTATTTTACAATCAACAGGTGTGAATCTTACAGTTACTACAGTACAAACACACTTTCAAGCACTGTTAATAAAAGAGTAAGGTGCTGCAGGTTTTTTCAATGCTCAGAAAGACACAGTGAAGAGAGGGTTAAATATGGCCCTGCCCAAAAAAAATCCAAGGACATCCTTACTCAGTCTCAGCCACTCCCATCTGTCTTCCCATTTGTCAATCATTTCTTTTCTCTTTTCTGTCAGCTGCAGCAGCTTTTCCTTGATCTGGATTGGAGAGGAGAATGCAGGACTGTTACATAAGCACCAGGCTCACCCCACCACACCACGTAAGCTGCTACCACCAGCAAAAGGCACTGGCATTTACGACAGGATGCGTTGTGCTAGACTGTCAGAAAGTGACTTAAACATGAATACAACAGCTGTTTTTCCTCTTAGAAGTATAAATAAATAGGACATTTATATTAAAATATCACACTTGCATAAGCATACAGTATCTGTTAAAACTACAGCACCAAGATTATTTGACAAAAAGAGTATAATGGACAAACAAATCTAAATAGTGCAACCACGTATTACATCTTCTGCCCTTTTTCTAGCAAATAATGCAAAATGCGCTGCCCACGATTGTTACAAAAAGCCTGCAGCTACCTGTGCTAACAACACTGACGTGCCAGCGTAAGCCCTGTGTTATTCTCAGGGTGAATACTGGCTAGCAAAACCTCCCAGTTCCTGAACAAATGCTTCTCCAAGGATACTCCAGAGCGCTTGTGTGTAATGCACAAAATATCACCTCCCTGAGTGGGCATTATCTTACATTTGGCTATCCTCTCTCCACCAAAGCGAGGCAGGAAGAAATGTGGATTAAGCCTCTATCCTCTGGCCTAGAAAAACCAGAAAATAAATCAAGGCCTTAAGCAGTTGGATACATTTTTCTCTTAATATTCTTGGGATTTGCTCCCTAAGAGACAAATATTTTCCTGCTCCTCCCCCTAGCAGGCCTCTTCATAGCATTCCAGTTCCCCTGTACAAAATTCAGGCTTCTCATGGTTGTCTCTGCTCTTGCTCAAAGAAGTCACCTTTCCAAAGACAGCCATCCCAGAGCACTCTCTCTGCAGAACTGAATGCACCAGCTTCTTTGCATTTCCTGGACTAAAAATGATACTTTAAATTTAGGTGCCATCTCTGCCACCCAACGTGAATTCACAGAGTTAAATTATACACTAATTTCACAATAGCAACTAAGCGGAACAGTCCCTGAAGTAATGCACGTCATTATAAATATGCAGCTTATTATTCTGTAGATTACACAATGCAAGTCTCTCCAGCTGAAACAAAATCTATAGGCCAGCTGCACTGCGGTTGTTAGACATTCAGTAAGCACAGTACCTCCTCTGATGCATAGTGTTTTCTTGCCAGAAGAGATTTGCCGAGCTCAATGCAGGTAGTAAAGCTGTCGTTTCGGGCATCGATTTCTGCTTTGATACCCTGGTGATTGTTCATTAGTAGTTCAACAGACGAAACATCCCTAAAATGATCAATCCATGGTTCAGAAACATGTATTCCAGATTTAACAGCTGTTATATTTTCAAACAAGTAAACTAACCCAGAAAAAAAAAAATATTCATTCCCAGATTGTCTTTGTAGTCCAGGAAGCAAGATTGCTAGCAGCCTTTCCTTAGGAATGGCACCATTCTGGTCTGAATCAGAAATCAAATAAACAAACGTGTGGCACTTAATCTCTTTGAGCATAATTTTACATTGCAATTACTTCAGTAGCCCCCAGCCTCTGCTGGGCAGCACTACACAAACGCAAGCTGCTACACCACCATCAGATTTTGACAGCCTCTTTCTGAATTTCTGGCTCAGTGATACCGAGTCTTTTCCTCAACTAACCTGCAGCCTTATCTTCTGATTGAGACGAGATACTTCACATTACCTTGGCTTTTCTTGGGCTTCTATCTGTCGGATAACGTCTTCCATCCAAAGCATGAGATCACGAACCATGCTGAAGAAACGGAATTTGTCTCCTGTATCCACCAGTCTAACCCTGCGGCCCTCGCAGGCATCCAACAGTGCCTTCCATGCTTCTAGAACCTCGTTTTCCCTCTTCTGGATGTCATCAGCTTTGTCTCCAGCATAGGCAGCCTGAAGGCGTGCAGCATCCTCCTGCAGCTGTCTCACCTAGTGTGTTTTTGTAAGAGAGAAATGCATCAGCGTTTGGATACTTTTGAGTCACAAATATGGGGAAATTTTAGCTGCTATTCATCATTTGAATGGCTTTCTAAAGACATTGCAATTACATTTGGTCTGTCGATACTACAAAGGTTTTTTCTGTTATTGAATCAATATATCCCTCTGAGAATATTTCTTAGAGAAGACTGTTACGTTAAGGGGCCCCCAAAATAACAAAGATTTGCCACTGCCTAAACCTCCTGTAAAACTGGGTGCCGATATAAAGTGACAAATGTCAGGGCAAACGGGGACCGTTTGCATCATCAAATTCTCAATGCCACGCAGGAACTCCTGTATCAACACCACTGCTCTGACAGAGTATGATTTTTTTCATACTGTCAGAGTATGAAAAATGTATTCTAATGACAGAGAGGTTTTTTTTCAAAAGTGTAGATGACGACTTCAAACAGAAGAAAATTTGGAAATTCAAAGATCTTTCTACTATCAGAAATCTCTTTTCCTTTCAAACACGGTCTTGGGACATCAAATGCTACTTCTTGACTGTGTCACGTATTTTCAAGCCAGGAATCATTCTATTAGCTCTTTTCTAATCATTTTCTCTCTCTCTTTTTTTAAAGTTTGAACACCAAACTAAACAGTGTTCTAGCTACAGGCACAGAGATCAGGCCACTGTCATAATGATCCATCTTGGTGCTCTAGCTGTTTCACCCGAAAACTAAGTGCTTTCGCCATAGCTCTGCGTTATGATTACGTATTCCTTCATTTAGGCCTTGATTATAATTACCTTTTTGAGAGACTGGGACTGGTGTTTTGTGAATGTCTCCCATTTTATGTACAAAATCTAGAGCTTCTGAAAGCAAAACACTTGGAAAATCAAATGGTTGCTGTATGCCCTTTATTCTAGTGTAAACAACTATGTAAATTGCAACATAATCAAGAATTGGCAGGCAGCTTGGCCATAAAAGCTATCTTTTCCAACCTACTGGGATAAGTGCGTTCACTTGTAATTCCTCCATTCCTTAAGCAACTTGTTCTCTTCCAAAATTCTCATTTTGGCAGTTGAATGTTGTTTTTTGGTTTAGAATCCCCTGTGTGCTGTATGAACGGCTGCCGCCTTCTATCTAACATACCTTGGCTTCAAAAGATTTGGAATTAGACCAAGTCTCGCTGCTTTTAAAAATCTTAGCCTGGACTATGTACTTTAAATCTCTTCAGACTGCTGTTAGGAAGCATCACAAAACGCAATATTTAAGTCAGAATGCCCAGATTCATAACCAAGTCAGAAAGCCTCTATGTAGGTCTACAGAGCTCCTTTGCCTCTCAGAAAGGAAAAAGTGCCTAGCAGAAGAGGGTTTGGTTGGGGCTTTTTGGTGTGGTTTTTTTTTGTTGTTGTTGTTGTTGTTGTTTTAAAACAAACAAACACACACCAAAAAAACCCACCACAAAACAAAACCCAAACAACCAGGCTTACACATCCCTTCATATTTGCCCCATCCTCCAAGTATCCTTTGGAATATCAGTTCTTCCATGGGACAGGATAGTTGTGTCTTGCATTCACTGAGGTGAACACGGCATGAGGAGCAGGCAAATCTAAGGTGGCTTCCAGCACAATTAATGTAACACCCAAGAACAACATTAAGGACAGAAAAATCTGAAACCTGTACAGAATTTTAATGTACCAGATGTAATATGAAATACAGATTTAGTACCTGCTCAACGTCTTTCAGAAGTTTACTAAAGAGACAATATGTTAAGTCAAATGAACTTTTTTTCCTCCAAATGTAAGGTATTTTTCAACCATATCAGCCCCACAGCGTACTGCTGGTGCTGCTGCTTGAGGCAATCAGAGAAAGGTCCTTTGAGGAGCTGAAGTGTGTTACCCCCGTGCCTCTCCATCCCTTCCCTGTTCCTACACACATAGCAGGCTGAGACTGTCAGGAGGTATCACAGCTTTTTGCTTTACTTTAAATCAATACGGAAGTTCTCTGCCTTCATGATTTCTTCTTCAACCAAGGGCAGGAAATGCAATAATATTCAACAATTACCTACATATTCAGAAATCTGTGTAATTATGGATTTCTATTTTAGATAAACTAATTAACCTAATGCAATGACAGAGAAGCAGAAAGGCAGATAAGAAAATGACGCAGGTGATGTTATTCCCACATAAATACACTTGGAAAGCACCTGGCAGGACTCTGTCTCCCAGCCACAGAGGGGCCAAGAGCAGCAGCAGAACTCTGCAGCTCAGGTTCCTATACCTACAGACAGCACCATTCGCTTGCCACACACCTGCGTGCCGAGTGCCTGGATATCATGCTCAAACGTTGTGTGCATCCTCTGTAGTGTTTCCACTGTGTTTTGGTCTCTACCAAGCTCTTCGGGCAGTTTCTTATGTTTGTCCTGAATACGTCCTAAGATCTCCTTGGCATCATGGTAAAATTTGTGCAGTTCATAAGAGGCTGCTAGAATTTGTGTTCTTGTGTCAATGAGCTCCAGGAGATCAGCCCAGGCCTCATTGAGTCCGTCCTTCCACTCTGCAATTGTCGCAGCATCTGAATGTCCAGAGTTGATGAGTTCGTCTGCCATGTGGTTAACAGTATCAACACGCTCCTGTCCGATGTTTCCAGTGTCTCGGGCAAATTCTCGGAATCGCTCCTGTAGCATCTGAAACACAGAGAAACAGACTCATGCAGTGCTGTAATCACAAACTGATCTGAGCAAACCAAGCAAGCCAGCCGTCCATTTATTTTAACCATCTACTGTGTGCAGCATCCAGAAAAGGAAGCTCTACCTGCAGCCACATCCAAAGAACTTACTGTTACATGTTCGTAATCCTGTCCCAGCTCGTGGGATCCTGCCACCACCTCCCTTTCAGCAATCCATTGCTCCAGGTCATCCACCTCACGGTTAAGCTGGAACAGCCTGTGTCTCTCATCCAGCTTGCCGCGTCTCTCTTCAGCTAGATCCTTCAGGCCTGCATACAGCTTATCCACTTTGGACTGGCGCATGCTGATACGTTCACTAAAAAAACAGAGAGCATTGAGTCCTCATTGTCTTTTACAAATAATAAAAGTAAATGAAAAAAAAAACCCTACAGGGAATAAAAAAATCACCCTTGCGCTGTTTAATCGGCAGAATGCATGTCTGCTGCATGCACGAATTTGACTTGCACACACTGGACCAGTCCTCTGCTGGCAGTTGACTGCATTAGCTGGACAACTTCTCTGCCCTGTACATATAACCCCCCTGGCTTTAGAGAGTGAAGCTGGGAACCAAGCTCTCCATTTTGTTTGACCACAGATCACACCAGTCTTCTCCCAAAATTACAGGCAGGATCTGAGCTCCTGAGGTAAGTAGCATTTCATTTTCATTTTAATTCTGCTTCGAAGTTCAGAACTACTCATGGGTTTCTTACTCCCTAAAGCTCAGCATTTCCAAAAGCGATTAATATTTCTCCTTGCCGTATCTTTTGCCTATATTTTGTCTGAGCCATGTAGCCCTGTCAAATTGCCTGCCTTCTGCCTTATAAAGTTGATTATGTTATTCCAGTACTCAGTCGGCTCAGCCAGGAAATCCACTCTCATCAGAAATTATCATGACCACAAGAGAGTGCTTTTGAGTTAAATAACCGTCTTCCACCAGAGGCAGAGAGTGTCTTTCCTAAGATAGTCCTATCTTCCCATCTGCGAAGGCAGAGCAGTTAAATACATCAGCCTCGTAGTCAAATCAACCTTGCAGTCAAAGCCAATGGAGAACTCTGTTTGCTTAGCTGCAGCTCTTGCAGCAAAACAGTCCTTAAGCTTCCTGAATTCTCCCACAGGGAAAGCCATTTATGAAAGTTGAGATAAATTTATCAAAACCAAGATGTTAACGTGCCCATGTTTAAAGCATCAGATTCCAGTCTAATTCTACTGAAATCTCAAAGAGAAGAGGCACATCTTGGGGAGCACTGCTATAGTCAGAAGGATTAATGACTGACCCTATGAGCTGGACATAAAAGTTGGTTGAAGGAGTGAATATGGGCCCTTGTCTCTCAGGACTGCTATACCTTTGTAAGGTTCAGCAGTGCTGGCAGACCTGACACCGCTAGCCTGTATAAAGGATACAACACACATTTATTGAAGGTGTCCAGTACTAACCAGAAACCAGCAGCTGCACACACTGACCCTGTTCAGGACCCTGTCTCTGGCCAAATCAGTGTGGTCCAACATGCATCTTGAACTGAGGGAGGCTGAACTCCTCTTCCTCTGTACACTCTGCTGAGTTACTCACTCTTTGCTGTAGTCTTTGTGTGTCAGAACAACCCAGTGAAGTGACTGAACTACTAGGAGAATACATAATCCAATTTAAAATGGCAGTTAATACCTTTCTGGGTGATTATCTGCCACCAAAGTTCTGCTGGTCTTTGAAAGCTGGTGCACAGTTTCAGCATAGTCTTCTACAGCTTGTTCCAAAATCTGGTGTTTCTTCAGCATGGACACCGCACTCTGTTCATCCTGTAATGGTGACAGAAAATGACCATGAAGTCCCCCACTCCAGAGAAAGACACCACACAGCAAGTTCAACTTGGTGTGCGAGCAAAAAGTGGTAGCCAGAAAGATTTATAAAGAACTGCTCCCAAGTACAGCTTCAAGACAAGTTGTTCTGACAATGGTATATTAATAGTTGAGTTCACAGCAAATGGTACCCACCGAAAGCAAAATAACAAGTGAAAGAGTGAATGCAACAACCCCTCTGGGATGCAGAACAAAATTACATCAGCTGTGCATTGAGCATGTTGAATTTCCTCTTCTGTGAAGCTCTTTGTGTGTTTACACAACACCGGTGATTGTGCAGGGCTCAGAAAAATGGAACAGTTTTAGGCACATCACTTGTCAGGCTTTTCAACAGCAGCCTGGGTCAAAGAAAAGAAATCCTACGGAACCCACGCCAAAGGATTCTCCACCAAAGTGCCTGGAGAAATTCTGATCAAAACTTTCTATGCGTTGTTATGATTAAGAAAAACAACCCCCAACTCTCAGCGTTAACTGGTATCATCAATAAGCCTTTTCATTAAAATATTTTTCGTGATGTACTATTCACATTAATATTCCTTTTAATTTGCATTCCTTAGATATAAAAAAGAAAACAAATCCTTTTTAACTGAAGACTGAACACCCATGAAATGTGTTATACTGATACAAAGCTGAGTTTTATTTTATCAGGGCAATGAATGCAGTATATTTATGCAAATAACAAATAAGATACAGCACTCTGATACCTCCTTGAAAAACAGACATTCACCTACTCTTTGGTATGGTCTGATGCTGTTCTGATTTCACTTCACTGGGAGCAAAAGCTGACGACTAATGGCATCAGTGGAGTGACCACCAGGCCTCTTTCACAGACCGGTGCATTGTGCTGTTCCCAGTGATTCAAAACTAACAGAAAACTTGACCTAACTGGACTGTATTGGCAACTCTGACCTTACAGCAAAGGCAGGCACACAGCTGCCATCCACAGTCTGAGGATGCTTCACTGACTCAGTACAGCGAGGTCTATCCTCTACACTATCAGAGATGTCATAACAAATAGAAGAGGTGATCACTTGAGGTTTCACAAGGGAATTAAATTTGTTTATGTTACCATTACATTAGTGATATATTAAATAATGTCACCTGCCCCCCTCTAGCTAAGCAATTAAAACCAGACTAGGGTCGCTGTGGAGCTGCTCACCTTGGCTTTCTCTTCTGACATCATGTAGAGCTCCTGCTCACTCATCCAGGCCTCAGCCTCAGCAGCATCAAAGTAATATTGCTGTGCTCTGTGAGACTCCTCTAGGCGCTTGTGGCGTTTCTCTGTCTCCTCGATTAGGAGGTTCCACAGCTGCTGCAAGTCTGCAAGTCTCTGCTGAATTGCTTCAGCATTAGGGCTACTCTCTGTGATAATATTTTGACTCCTCTCAAAAATGTCATCGATACGAGGCTGATGTCCCTGGATTTCTTTCTGAAGGGTCTATATGGGAGAAAAGCAGACTGATGAGACACTGCACCAAACAAAAAAGAAATGCCAGTCAGGGGTCTTAACTCCAGAGGGGCAGGAAAACACATGCCATCAGCTCACATGGACAAACTGGGGCTGTGCCCTCCCTGAACATGCCACCACTCCCCCCCAGCACATCACCACTGAAGCACCCATTATTTTACCCCAAGCCTTTCCTTCCTGAATTAGTCAGCACTAAGGAGAAATAACAGGTATGGAGTCTAACAGCACCTACTTACCTGATTTTTCTTTATTAGTAGCTGCACAGTCTGGAGGTTGTGTCCATGATCAGTAGATGTAGCTATAGGCATCCTCTCTCCGACCCACAACTGAAAGTAAGAGAAGAGGAGCACATATGATTTCAAGCAACCCCAGATACAGTTAGGGCAGCAGAGAGAGGCTGGTGAACACGACGCAAAAAGCAGCATTACTCAAACATGCTGTTGAGAGACATGATTGAAAGATTTCTTCCTGTGATAGCTCTGCAATAGGTGTGACATTTGCCTATTGTCTGGGGAACAGAATTTCTTTTATACTCACAATTTCATCTTCCACATCCCGGTTGAACTGGTGGATCTCTTTGGAGGCCAGCAGGTTTGCCTTTCTTTCATTCAAAGGTTCCAACAACTCCAAAAATTTCTTTTCTACAGTAAGGCGTTTGCCATCTACTTCATCTGTACTCTTCCCTTCTTGACTTAAAGCCCTTGCCTGGCTTTGCAGCTCCTCTATCTCCTTCTTACGAACATCCATTTGATTCTCTAGCATCTAAACAGAAACACAGCAAAAAGGTCCTGAAAATGGGTAAAAGCAGTTGATATGACTAGGGTATGTCAATAGCTTCATAAGAAGAACAGATGCTGGTCAGCAAGGATTTACCACATTAATAATTATTATAGCATTCATATTGCAAGGAACAGGGCTTAAACACAGATTCACAGCTGTGGCCACCTGCTGATATCCCTCAGTTATGCCTGCTTGTGCAAATGGTGAATTTGGCCAATGACACAGCTGAATCTCTTCTATCAGTTGTTCACAAGTTACCCTGAACAACTTTGGAGCACAGCTGATTGCACACAAGAGCTTCACTGCTCCCTGCTGTCCTTGCTACCTTTACAAGCAGGGAATCAGGGACCGACCAGCTTCGGACAAGTTTGAATCACAGGCAGGCAGCCATGTACAGAGAGAAAATGACCAGTGACTGAAGGACTAGAGCGGGAGACAGAATAGAGATATTAATGTAGGGAAGGCAGGCAGTATAAGGTAGAGATGGTATCAAGAAATTTACGGCTGATTTGTTTCTGGGTGTATTTCTGGTTCTTCTTAAAGATACACGAAACAACAGTAAGAAAGAAAAGCACATAAATTCTTTTCTAAACTGAAAAGATCCCCCGTCTGTTCTTTTGAGTGCAGACATCTGCTGTCTGCCCACTCTGCAACCTGTGCTCCGTTTACCTGTTGCTTCTTCAACAGGATGTTGACACTGGTGAGGTCTTTTCCATAGTCGTCCGACTGAATTTGACTCTCCAAACCATTCAGCCACTTATCCAAATCAGCACAGCTCTGGGTAAAAAGCTCCGCCTTGTTTGCATCAAAGAGACGCTGAGCCTTGGTCTGGGTAGTGGATTCAAGCTCTTCCCACATTTGATGGAGACCTGTCAGCTTTTCTTTCACTATGGCTTCAGTCTCTGGTTTCTCTGCAATGAGCTGCATTCCCTCCTGCAAAGCAAAGAGCAACAAAATGGTACCTCCTCGGGAGCACTCACAGACCGTTAGTTAAATTATTCTGATTAGGAAGCACTCAGGATTCATCTGCTGGCAGCATCAACCACGCATTTTCTATCTCCAATTATCCAGTGGCTCCTTCCAGAACATCAGCTCCCAGGTCTGTCTGTTGCCAGGAAGAGGGTTTCTTGGCAATGGGAAGGTCAAGCAATGCCTCCTTTCTCTTCCCCGCTACACATGTTCCTTTGTTGGAGCTCCTGGGGACACTGCTCACAGACGGTAGTGGAGCAGGCTGCCCCACGCCGCCTATGTGACAGCGGAGGAAGGAGCTGCAGCTGAACAAGCTGTGTGTCCAGCTTCTGTGGGCCATTTCACCAGAAGAGCGATCAAGACCCAGCATAATGCTGGGAGAGGGAGCTTATGGCACCAAAACTGAGCCGTGCAACTGAAGAGGGTTATGTTGATGACTTTTAGCAACTACCATGGGTCTAAGCTAATATCAGAGAGGAACGATCCTTGGGAAGCAGGAACCCTGTACCTAGCACCAGCAGAGCACTTGGACTTAAGGTATCTTTTTGCCTTTACAAAGACTGTATTAGTTTTGGAAATATTTTATTTACTTCTAATTATACTTCTACCTCTGCACCTGAGTGGTGCTGGCAAGGGACAAAACCTTTTCAGATGTGAACACTACTCACAACCCAGCACATTTAATAGCTGTGACCACTGGTAACATTAATACAGTGATTGACAGCTGTGGCTCGATACACAACTTTGGTACTTTGCTGCAATCTGACTTTTCAGAGGCAAAGGGTGAGGATGTATTAGCATCACTAAAAAAGTACTTCCGGTACTAAGAGCAGCCTTCTAATTCCACCATTAAAGGGCATTGCTATTTACAGAGCACAGAAAAGCCTCTAATGGGATACAGAGAGCCCAAGTGGGAGAGGAAATGAGCAATTAAGCTAACTTACACTGAACAGAAACCCACTGTCAGAGCTAAAGAGGAGACCTCCTTAGTGTTCCAGAGCTGCACATGAGAAAGGGGGCGGGGGGAAGTACAGCTCATCACAGCATATTAAAGCCTTCAAAGTAACTCGATACAGAGCTGTGAATCTTAATTATTCGCAAAACTGGCTGTACTTTACCCCATGCACTAATTTTGCATGGGGAAAGGCAGCCTGATTATAGTCCTGAATGAATGAAAACCAGCATGGGAGTCTAAATTCAGTTATTCGCCTACATTCAGTTATTTCCCAGGAAGTACTTTTACTTTATTAGCTCAAATCACAACATTTTCCCTTTTTACCCTTTGGGTATGAAAACTAGGTTACGCCTTCCTCCTAACAGATAAGAAAGACTAGACAAAATTAAATTGGCAACTTAGCCAATGACCACTCTGTGAGAATGTCTTGGATAAAAACCATTTAACATCAATGAGGAATAAAATGGGTTAGATGGAGACACAATGCGATAGATACTTATTCTACGGTAATGGAATCTCCTTTTGCCTTAGCTGGAGAGATGATTCAAGAACCAATTCTGCAGAGGAACAGATCCCATCTCTGTGCATAACCATCTTCGACAAAAATAAAGGCATTTTTCGGACGTTCTTTAGTTACCTTTTCAATCTTCTCCAGCCATTCTTTGTTGGATGCAAGTTCTGCCATAAATGCCTGATGCTTCAGCCATTTGCTATGCAGGTTCCTTGCCTCGTCATAGGACATATCCTGGGCTGTAAGCATCTTTTCATTGATCCAGAGTGAGAGCTGAAAAGGAAAATACACAGGTGTGTGTGAAAACATTTGTAGCGTGAAGTAGTGCGAAGTATCAAAATGCCTCCAGATCAAGGATAAAGAGATGCCTCTATTTTAGAAGAGTTGCATGAGATTCAGAGACTGCTTTTACTCAGGGTTCAGTCAAGGATCCACCTCTTTAACAGTTAAATTTGAACATCCATCTCTAATATATAAATAACCCATGACTCAAGCAGAAAGGAATCAACTCCATGATGAGCGAAATCAAACACACAGGTCTCACCCAGTTCAACAGCTAGAGAAGCAGGGACATGTGTCCTACTTATTGGTCACAGTGTATTTTCGTACTGCTTTTCCCTTGCAACATTACTCAATGTGCTACTCGGGACCGGGACTTGAATGTCATCACCACACCCCCGTGGAGCCGTACTGACTTCCCGAAGACATTCCAGAAGTACATGCTAATGAAGCAGCATGCAAAAGGCAGTCTCCAGAACTAAATAGAGCCCCAAGGTAAATTTTTCAGGCAACACTGAATGAAAAATTCTGTATTTCTACTCGTATCAGAAGTCTTAAGAATAGAGACGGTTTTGTAACCATTAATTCACACCACGTTTGTACCTTTTCCCCACAGTCTTTTCTCTATATAGGTTTACATAAATAAATTTTTTTATTTGTCCAACTTCCAGCAGGGTTTTGGTACTCAAGACTTTCCTTTTCCCATTATATAAAACCCAAGACTGATTTCATTCTGATTTTCTGCAACTATAAAGGCACTGAGAACAATTTCCAGATCAACTCTAGAGAAAATCAATACTTTAAAGGATATCTTATTTGCCAAGGGCAGTCAACATCAAATTTCCTCCTAGGGCGAGTCTGACTGCTTTATCTATCCCTTAGGTGTGGATAAAAAACGTGTTCACAGGAATGTTTGTAGAATTTGAAAAATATTCATTTTCTGCATATTTAGAGTCACCCACCCAAGTGGAAAATGTCAAAACAAATCTAAGCTGTATTTCTAGAATGCCACTTCAGCGACACACGCTGTCCTGCCGAGGAAGCATCCTGACAAGAAGGATAACAGAGCACAGGCGAGACTCGCCAATTCTCCACTACATACTCAGGATACAGGGCAACAAATTCCATTTAGCATTCACAAGCCTTTTTAAAATTGTCCCTTAAAGGCACTGTTAAGCTTCGCAAAAAGGGAAAACTTAGCAGAGCAATCAAAGAAGCTCCCCACCTGATCTTGCCATCAAGTCTAAAGAGAAAAAAGCTCACATTAATGAAGACATCTGGAGGCAGTGAAGTTTACAGTTATAACAGGCTACTGTGCTACTTAACTATCAAAGGCTACATTAAGAATTACTATATAACCCAAAATTAGTGGGTTTACTCCTGCCTTTCCGGGTAGGAGAGAGCTGCTGTACTCTGCAAATTGCACCGCTGGTCTTTCACTGTTTGCTTTTACTCAGCCACAACATTAAGTCTTCTGAGGATTTAGAAGTGCTTCCCAAGGAAAGGTAGTATCCGTCATATTATCGGATGGGGTGAACCAAGACACAGACAATACGTAGCACACAGCCAGTGGCTGTCAGGATAAAACCCTAATTTCTGACTCTCACAATGTTGTTATGTTCCTTCCGATAACACAGAAGTGCAAATAAAGCACTTAAGGGGTGACTATTAAAATCTGGTTTTTGCAACCGCTATAGTCACTGGAAGTTAGTATCTTCAGTGCAAAAGTAGGTTTAAAAAAAAATACAGTAATTCCCTAAAACAGTGCCTTAGATTGACCCCTGGAGTATTTATTTCTCCAGAAAACCGTAAGTCGGTTGCTTATGCCAACAGAGCTAGCTATTAGGCCTCCTCCCATCCTTTGCACCTATACCACAAAATTTTGTTTCTGCTCTCAGGTCCCAGAAGACTGCAACCCTCTGCAATGAAAGTCAGGCATGAACTAAGAGAAATGCAGAGACAAAACCCTTGTACATCTGGCAGAGCAACAAGGGAAGGTGAAAGAGCACCGACTGTGCTGCACTCCCCAGACATTGCAAATACCCAAGTTGACACAGCCTATCTTGCAGCGTAAGGTTCACAGACGTCTGCGCTGCATGACAAAACCTGCCGGCACACTCCATGAACAGGCAGAAAATTTCTGACATGCGGAGTCTCGCCAAATGCTTTCACCCTGGCGTCTAGAGAAATTAGCCCAGACGGTGCTGGGACTTCTAAGCACTTAAGGGAAGATCAGCTTTAATCTCTTCGAAGGTGAGCTGCGAAAGAGCAGGAAGTCAAAGAAAACTAAATGGCAAAATTTATCACATCTCCTCTCCTCAGGATCTTCTGCTGTCACTCTATTTCATTCACTCAGCAAATTTATTTAACACATTCAGATATATGACTGCAAGAAACAGACAAAAAAAGCAACACCCCAAGATTAACCTGTGACAGTGTATCTGACTACTAACAATAAGAAAATCTGCTGGGTTTTCCCTCATCTGTGACCCGGGGGAAAGGTTTATCATTGCTGAACTGTTATGAGCATTATCCTGCTGCCTCCTTGAGCTCCACTGACCCTGCTCACTGCCTCGCCTGTGAGTCAGAGGCAGGAAGGAGCGAGGGGCAGGAGACCACATTTACCATAATGCTTCAGCACGGAGGGACCGATGAGGAAAGTGGCTGCCCTGGGGAAAGAGCACACTGCAGAAACACTCTTCCTTTCCTCAAGTTACAGATGGATAGGAAACCGTCCCTAAGGCAGTGGGTAGGAAGGCTAAAGGATCACTGCCAGCTGAAACGGAGACTGGTTCAAATCTGATTTCAAACAATTCTCAGCTTCACGGTCAGCGCCAACGAAAAAGCAAAGGGCGAGGTATTCCCTTGGCTCCCTTCCACCCGCAGTACAGTGGTGCTCCATCACACAATCCCTCCAGCCCAACGTAGGTATCAGTAGGCGCTTTGTAATCACGCTAATGCAAATTCTAAGTCTCATTATGGCTGTCTTCTCAGAAGACAACCATTCAATTATCATCAAAGCTAATGTCCTCTCAAAAAGGACTGGATAAATTTGTAACATTTGGGTATTGTAAGTTCTGTCTTTGAACCGTACAGTCGAGACATCCATGTTTTAGTGGCTGGAGAGAAACAATCAAGAGGAAAGGCATTCAGGCAGCCAGACACCAGAGCTTTTATGTTTTCCTTTTTCTTTCAATGATATAGGGGAAAAAACAGACCCTAGGGAACACAACCATATTGACACAGAGGCTAGAAGAGCTCCAAGAGCCAGACGGATTTTTGTACCAGAGATGTTACAGAGGAAGGAAGAAGCTGCTGCTAATAACAGCAGAATTTTTGCTAATCTGTCATGTTTTTACTACCAAGGAAGGAGCAATTTAAGCCAAGTTCATGGTTAGCTTACGCAATGCAGGAAAACAGACTGCATCTAGGCAACCAAGCAGTAAACATCATTTGCCCAGTTTATGATTGTCATTTTGTTTGTTTCATGTACAAGATCTCAGCTGTGGGCAATTCCATTCAGACACACTACAGTGACTTCCAGTCTCTTGTAGCTGAATAAGATGTGCAGCTAATGTACTGACTCTTGAATTTAAAAGCACAGCTTTGTCATAGTCAGCTCTCTTTGCAGGCTTCAGATAAGAATAGCTAGTTTTTAATGCACGTAACAGATAAGGCTCTTTAATACCTGTCAGTACTGCATGAAATAACCTGAAAATTACTTGATTAATTCCTCATGCTAGGAACAAGATTATTCCTAACTTTAAAACGTTCCCTTCAGTGTAAACAGTCCATGTAAGTCACTAGAAAATCTGGAAAGGATTTCTTTTTTTAAATGTTATAGTACTTAATTTTAAACTGCTGAGTATTCCAGTCCTCATAAAATATGGGGTAAGAACGCTCTTCTGCAGCATGCAGCTTTTAGCGATAAAAGTAAAGTAAAAGGACATAATTTACCTCTTGACAATCCTGAAGAAACTTTTGAAGATCCCTGTTATCTTTCAGTCTCATCAGAAGTTCACTGGCTGCTTCACGGTTCTTCCTATGCCTAGTCAAAAAAATAACAGCAGAAAAAAAAGATTTTAAATAGGCATTTCATGCAAAACTGTCATTTGTTCGTTTCTGTGGCCTCTCTGGGCTACACGTATTAAATAAGTATGCGGTGTGTGTCTTTTACTGCCTTTCAAATGAAGGACATTTTTGAAGCTCAGATATGCATGTGTTATTTAATGTGCTTAGTGAAGTTCAGCTTCTACTTGGTTTTGTGACCAGTTAAATACACAGGGAAAATTCTGAAGTCAGCAGGGTTTCGCAAGTATTATGTACAGAATTTGGCCCACTAATTTCAAGACCACAGGAAAGTTCAGACTGCCAAAAAACATAAGAAAACTACCTGCAAAATTGCCACAATAAGATTGCATGTTATGTGGCTCTTGCAAAGCGTGTACTTGCTGTAATCTGTTTATAACATACCTTCGCTATAGGTCAGCACCTCCTTCTCCTAAACAAAGCTGTAGTGGTTTATATAACCTCCCAAATGCTGTACTTAAACAATGCATACAACACACCTGTGTGTTTCTGCAAACAGAAGCTTTATGCACATTGGAACATATTTTTCAGAGTGTTTAAGAGTAGACAGAAGAAAAGGTTAGTCTAGAAGCCCTATTTTTAATTCATAACTGTCTGCCCCTTGAAGGATGAGTCACGCTGGCAGTCCTAAAGGTCTTGGTGGGTTCTTCAAATGGACATGGTGCCTGAAGAGCTGACTCCCGAAGTATCTCTGGACATGTTTTTACCTAATGCTTAATTTGAAGTAGTTATCCCTGTCCTTCAGTACTTTCATTATTTATGAGGCGATTTAGATGGAGGAGGCAGAGTAAAGAAGATAATTTTTATTTACTGCTCATTGTGTTAGATTTGTTCATATTTCACGGTACAGGGTCTGAAAGTGAAATAGTGCTGCCCTTTGTAACAACCTAAGATAAATAGCGATAGAGAGTTGGAAATTATTTTAAAGGGTGGCAATTTATAAGATGATCTCAGCACGTACTGGCAATAGTTAAATAAATCCATGTTAGTGGAAATCTCCAGAGACTCATGATATTCTAGAAGACTATAAATTACATGTTGATGACAACAACTGGATTAAGATAACACTTTCCCTGATCTACAGTAAGTTACCAGAGCAAGCTCTCTGGCACAAATTTAGTGACTTCAGAAACACAAGGGATACCTAGGGATACGTTTTACATAAAAGCAAAAGGTCTGAAGGCAGAGGAATAGAAGAAAACCCTTTATGGGACTACTAATTGCTTCTCTTTTGTCTCAACAGCTTCCTCTCAATAACCAGGCAAGCAGCATCTGTGTAGCTGTAGGTCAAGAAAATTGACATACAGATCAGATGGCAAGGAAGACATATGTAACCATCAAGCAAGAGGCTGGAGTCCAAGCCCAGGTAATCTTGAAGTCTTGACAGGTGTTATCTGAGAGAGCACAAAAGAAAGGACACATAAATTGTGCCCTAGGAAAAATCTCTGTAACACAGCTAACATCATTGGGTTTGATTCCACTCTTTCTTGGCTCATTTTTACATGCCTGGGCAAATACAGTGCATTACTCAGGTTGCTAAAATGAAGGAAGGAATTGCTTGGGTGATTTTATCATGATGATTTCATATATTTAAGGCTAGATTACATTATAGACTCATGTATTCTGAATAGGACAGAAGTTGTGAAATTAAAAGGAGAATTTTCATGACACTTATTTGAATAAAGAGTAAGTAGACAAGTTCTTATGTTGAGAAAACTTGAGTTTAAAAACTAACAAAAATATCTCCCAGAGAGTGTTGGAAATACTAACTTCAAGAACTTTGAAGGGAAACCGTGCAAGGATATCAAACAGATGATGACATAGCTTTTTTTTTTTTTTCTTTTGTCCTCCACATAACAAATATGATCTTTGGCACTTAGAGCTATTTAACTGTAAAAGGTTGTTTGGTTGTCCAAGATGACCTGGAGTGAGACTGAAACATGAGTATTCTCTGAAGAAGAACAGGGTTGAACTGTAACAAGGTTTAAATTGGATACTTGAAGATGTGGTAGTAGTATTTTGAGGATGGACACTGCTGGAACAGGCAGGAATTCCTGTATTTTCATCACAGAATTGACATTTTTTACGGGAATAAAGGGCCTTAAGAAGTCATTTAGTCTGTTCTCCTGCCCCAGACTGGCGATATCTAAACATTAATTCCTTGTTCATGTTTCCCTAAATTCTTTAAAAGCTCCAGTGACAAGAGATTTTAGAATTTTCTGTGCCTAACTACCCCTACCACTAGAGAGCTTCTCCTACCCTCTACTACCAGTATGTCAGAAGGGCTTTAGGTAGAATAAACAGGCAGACAGACTGGAGAACAGAACCCTTCGCAATACAAGTTTTTATCCAGATACTAGAAGAGCGTGGTGTTAAGGAGGCTGCCTGGTCACCCTGATTCCCTGGCTGCGTGTGCAGAGGCACCAGCTGAGCCAGCCAGGCATATCAGGGTGGTGGACGTGCTGGCCTGCAGCTCTGCTGAAGGCTACAAGCACTCAGCCATCACTGGAGGGTGGAGAAAAGCGCAAAGCTTACTCTTCAACTGCTGAGTGAAGTCATAACTATTAAAATCCTGCTCTTCGGAGAAGCGCACAGCAGAGATGGGCCAGAAACTCAGACCCTGTCACACTTCAGGTTGCCAATGACCGCTTCTTCCTAATTTGCTAAAATAGTTTGTGGAAGAAGATCCCACATTCGCACAAAAGAGTTTGCTCTGCAGACTCTAATTATTTAGAATGACTTTGAATTCATCTGCCTGTTCACATAAATAATCACATGTATGACTTACACCATAGCAGTGTCAAGGGCTGCATTAA
This sequence comes from Fregata magnificens, assembly GCA_013389945.1. Lineage (NCBI taxonomy): Eukaryota > Metazoa > Chordata > Aves > Suliformes > Fregatidae > Fregata > Fregata magnificens. The sequence continues at coordinate 62,009 of WAAD01012877.1, forward strand.
AAGGGGGCTTCCCTATGCACATACTGAAGAGGCAACCTCAGATCCGGATGTCCAAGCTAAGCCAAACCTACATAGCAAAAGAGGGGATAGGGAATGTACCGTAGTCAGTTAAAACATGGGGGCATCTTCCTTCTGAGGCAACATTATGAAGAATCTAAAACAGGAAAATGAGATCTGTTCAGCACAAGGAGGGTGTCTGACTCAAATTAATCCAAGAGCAGAGCACCAAAATTTGGCACCATGTTCCCATGCTGTCTCCCCAGAGGCCCCTGAGAATGCTAACAATGCTGAAAACTGACAAAATCACTTGCGGTTTAACTGTAAGCCTGTGGGTTTCAAAGCCTGTGCAGGAATAATAAATCTTACACGTAGCGTGAATGCAACTGCCTGCTAAGAATACTGAGATATATGCAAGGCAGTTTTAGCTTCTTTAGTTGTTCCAGCAAACAAGAGGCACTCTCCTTTCTGAATGGGGCAAGAACAAAAAATACTTCTGTGCAGAAAGTTGCACAAATACAAAAGTTGATGAAAACCAGACCCAGATCGCAATCTGAGTCAGATCTGCCCCGTCCTTAAACTAAATCTCATTTGCAGAATCAGAGAGGCCACGTGTAGGCACGCAGAGTAGGACAGTCCCTCTTACACTCTTCCAAGAAAAAATGCAGGAGAAAACGCTTCCCCTCCAGCTTGCAGAAACAGCAGCACAAGTCACCAAAGCAGAGATAGCTGTGCTGGGGAGACCAGCTTCTTTCCTAGTTGGAAAAGCTAGCCAGTGATAGATTCAAACCCATCTTCTCCTTCCCTCATCCTTTCTCCATGTCCTTATTCCCATTTATTCTTCACTGTGAACTGCACTAAAAGATTGTGCCGAAGTGTTTATCTCCTATTGCACAGCTCCACTCTGCTTCTGCACCCTCCTCTCCCTTCCTTAGCCTGATGCCTACCATGTCTATTTAGACGGTAACCATTTTAGGGCAGGGTCTGTCTGCTGTACCAACGGACAGGGGTCTCTTCTGGAATAGCTTGAAAGCACGACTGTAAAAAACGCTATTAACAATACTAAAAACTACAAAGAGCTCCATATGGGAAGTATGGAGCCACTGCACATATTTGTACTTGTTTGTTTTGGTCCTTTGTTATACATCCAGGTGGAGCTTGGTTGGAAGGGCAATTTTTTGTAAAACCAAAGAGGCTTCCTTTGCTACCACTCCCACTACACCCAGCCCTAAGGCTTTGTTCTTGAGGCTTATCAGCCTTACAGACTCAGAGAGCAATCACACGGATTTCCTGAATAGCAGCGCACCGGATGGTTTTTGCAGTGCTCTGCATAAATAGCTTTGGAATTGAGGAAACGCATTGGAAAAAATACAGTCTCTAGGACTTGCCTGCCATTCAGAGTAGGAACTCCAGCACACATCCCACAGCTGGGATGGCCCAGGTGGCCAGCTGGGGTGCCACAGGACAATGGGGGGACAGAGTAGCAGCTGCACTGGGGGGAAACAGTCACCAGAGCACCACAGCCAGGGCAGCAGGAACCTCTCTGCAGAGCACACAGGACAGAGGCTGAAGCTGTCTCCCACTTCAGCCACCTCAGAAAGGGCTGCAAGAAGCAGCTGACCATTTCCTACTATATCCTTGGATGCTATCTTTTAATATTCCAAAAGTTACAGAAAGCAGACACCTGACCAGAAGGCCAGCATCAAGTCCTCCTCCTGGGAAAACTTACAGCAGAGGACATTGAAAGTCAGAGAGGATGAATAAGAAAAATTTATTTCGTAGCATTCACCTTAATTGCTTTCACATAATCTCCTCTTCCTGGCCTTTGCAGATTCTCTTTGGGATCCAAAGAGAGTCAAGCTGGTGAGAGAGAGAATGAAAACATGAGGTATCCTTGGGGTTAGGTTGTCAGAGGGCTCAGAGGCCCTCAGCAAGCTCTGGGAACAGGAACATCCTCCTTTCTTGAAGCCATGAGCCACAGCTAAAGTGGGTGCATACACAGCGGGATGTTTGCCAAAACAGGAAAGGCACATCATTTTCTGAACTACTTCAGTTCAGCTTCTCCTTGGAGATAAAGGCATCTGGATAACTCCGAGCTTACCAGCTGTGGGAGGATGCAAGTCTGATAGAAGGGTCGTCAGTAACATTTGACATAAAAGTTCTGCATGAGCTTACTGCTGTGTTCTGATACTCATGACTGAAAAGCACCTTGAAAGACTGCACTATTATTCAAATCAGAAGCAGAAAGAACCCTGAATCATAGTCATCAAAACCAAGCATTTGGTCTTCAAAGAAAAAGAAACTCTTAATGTTCTATAGCATCCATGCCACAGCTAAAGAGACAAAGCAAAAGACTTATTCTAGGATGAAAGACACATTTGTACCAATGGTTCCTAATCTGATTTCAGAAGGGCCAGACAAGTTGGAAAAGGCGATCAAAGCCAAGCGGGCGGGGTAGATACAATGCCAATTACACTCTTGAAGAGCCACATTCCTTCCTCAGAGGAAGGACAGGAATATATTATTACAATTAAATCAGCTAGGAGGTAGCAGAGGAAACTAAGACTTGTGGAACCAGGTAGAGCTAACTTCTACAGCTCCCACCATAATACAAAGTCTGTTAATATTCCAAGAATTATATAGCAACACTCATATAGCCAAATTCTGGGTAGTGAGCTCATTACCTCGTAAGTCTCTAGAAAATGGGAGAGGTAATATTTAATTAAAATTAGCCCGGCACATTTTTGAAACATTACAATTCCTATTTTTCCACAGGACAAAGAAAACAGTCTGCAACAGACATTTTCTAACATGTTACTTTGCCTTTGGATTCTGGTAAAAGGTCATCTCTCAGAGAACAGAATTAAAGTATGAACAGCTACATTCTGCCATCATTCTGATCTCACCTGTCATCAATAGAGTCCACTTTCTCCTGGATTTTATCAGAGTTAATGTTCCCGTCACTAACTAGCCTCCTGCCAGTCTCTACAACTGCATTGATCTTTTCTTCATTGGCATCCATCGTGGTCATGAAATCCTCCTGTTTTTTAATAGCAGCTTCTGCTCCTTCCAAGGTAGTGGGCATTTCCGTGTGCGCCAAAACATACTCCTGTGATTAAAGCATAAGTCAGAGAGATATAAGTATTACATTCAGGCTATGCTGTCTGCTCCAACAACATATTCACCACATCTGAAAAGAAATGTCTCCCAAGAACAGTTAGAAGTAAAATACAAAAAGCAAATTACAGTTTAAAAAAGGGCAATTTATCTGTTTGTAGCTTTCCTGCCAAATGATCTTGTTTGTTAATTGCTTGCAGTATATGGCACCAACCCGTAGAAATGAAATAAGGTATATCTTTGACCACTTGCCTGGTTATTAAGAAATGCTTCTGCTTGCTTGGTATCTCTGAGAAATAGCTGGTAGGCATGAGACTGGGAAAGGAGATTTTGCCTGTTCTCCCACATTTTGTGAAGCTCATTCCATCCAGTGTCCAAAGCTTGTAGGCGCTGGCGTAAGAACATGTACTGAGCATCAGTTTGCCCTTGTGTCACCATCTCACCCATGTCCCTCATTTTCTGATAATCTTCCTCATAATTGTTGATTTCGTTCTTAATATTCTCATGTTGAGTGAGCAGCTTCTCAGCCTCTGTCAGTGTGTTTGGCATATCTTCGGATGCAATTGCAGTCTGCGTTCTGGATAGCCAAGACTGGAAGTCATCCAGGTCTCTCAGGAACTGCTGCAGTTTGCTAGCCTCTCCAAGGGACTCTTCCCGGTTCTTGAGGGTGGTCTTCATTTCTTCCCACACATCGTTGATTTCTGCAAGCCGTGAAAGGATAGCCTGTGCCTGGTCAGGATGCTCTGATTCCAACTTTTCTGCCTCTTTTTGCAGGTCGCTTAGCTTGGCTTCAATGGCTACCAGGTCACGTTCCATGCCCGTCAGCTTCCTCTGCAGGGCCATCACTCCAGCTAGATCATTACCCAGATCTTGTGTGGATTCGATCACTTTGGTCTTTTCCCTGATCCAGGATTTGGTTTCATTACATTCAAGATGGTAGTTCTGGATACTCAGAGCGGAGAGCAGAGCATCCTTCTTCCTGTCTACCAGTTCTCTGAACTGGCTCCATCTGAAATTTGTGAGGACAGAGAAGCAGAGAAATTGAGATGTGTGTAATAAGGGAAAAGGATATGGCAACATTGCTGAGTGAGCAGTTGCTCACATTAGCTTGCTAAGCCATGAAATAACCTAACTATTCAGGTTTTTTTCAGTTCTTCCTCTATCATCAGTAGTTTCAGCAAAACAACCATTAACCAAGCTACAGCGTATATCAGAATATGACAAGTACCAGCAATATTGAGTCCTTAAAAGCATAACTTTTTCTCAAGTGAAAAATTGCTAGTTATATCTAATTTTCACACTAAACATAGTCTCTCAGTTTATTTTGAAGCCAAAAAATGAGTTTACATGAAATTATATTGGGGGTTTTTTATCATAATAGTCATTACAGTAAATTTCCAGCTCTCAAATCAAGGTATTGATACATTCAGGACCTCATTGAAGTCAACAGCAAAACTCCATCTGTTAATCAAATATTTCAAAGACACAGCTCTTTTTCCTTCTGAAGCTTTAAAGGCCTACCTTGAAGATACTTCAAGTAACGGTATCAGAGTATCTTAAAAAACACGTATAAGAAACACAAATGACCCCACTGTACTTGTTTCAGCCAGTGTCATGTTCATGAGCATGAGGCCTTCACTTACCTTGTGTTGAGTTTGTCTTGCTGTGCTTTAATCTCCTTCTCACTTGGATGGCCGCTGTGCATTAGCTGTCTAGCAATTTGGTTCACTACTGCAACACGGGATGCCTGATTGTTCATTTCTGGTTCTAAGCTTTCAAATCTGGAGCGGGGAGAAAAACCAAACAAAAAAAGATCACACAGGCACTAGAGCATCTGAGCCACAGGAAAGCTGAGAAAGGTAGCTGATATAAAAAAACCTTCCACCCAGTACTCCCCAAACTTCCTGGTAAAGGCATTCTCACCTGTGCTGGATCACTTCTAGGTCCTCCAGCTTCTCTGGAATCTGCATATTATTCAGCCACTTCTCCTTTTCGTCAATCCAAAGCTCACAAGCATCTGCCTCACTGAACATCTTATAAAGAGCAAGGGTATCCTGCAAGGCCTGTTTACGCAGCCGAGTCAGCTCAGCAACCTCTTTGTATCTTTCCTCTATTCCAGACAATCTGCCTTGCACATCTGGAGATCCAGCATGTTCCTGTGGCAGAGCCTTTGCTTGTTCGTGAAGCGAGTCAATGGTTGGCCGGTAGCTTGCAATCTCTTCAGCCACATCTTTGTGTTTCTTGACCAAGGACTGAGTGGAATATTCATCGTGGCCAACATCATTGCTGGAGACAATTTTGAGGATGTCCAACATCCACGCATCAATATCATCAGCATCAGCCTGGAACTGGTGAAGGAGAGAGGCTTCCTCCAGACGCTTCTTCCTAATGGCAGATAACTGTTCCAAGTTAGCCCACTGCTCCCGGATATCCTTAATTCTTTCTCTGATTTTCTCAGACCCAAAATGCTCCTCCGCAATCATGTCTTCACCTTCTTTTATCGCCTGCTGAAAGTGGCCACTACGACCACTCATTTCGTCTTCAAACGCCTTATGTTTACTCAAGAGACGGACAACACTGGTTAGGTCCTTCCCATAGTCATCAGATGACAGGATCTGTTCCTTCTCCCTGATCCAACCCTCTTCTTCAGCCATTTCCCAGAAGAATTTCCAGAGGCGCCGGGACTCCTCCAAGCGGGCCCGACGCTCAGCTGCGAGCTGGCACAGCTCTTGGTAACAGAACTCCATGTGAGCGACACGGTCCCTGATAACCTGCGGGTCACACGGTTTGTAACCTGTTCAGATAGAGAATGTACATTACAACTTGGACTGATTCATTTTCATCTCTACAGCTAGGGCATACACAGAGTTCTTAATTCCTGTTTGTTCCATCTACAAAGTCTACATAAAAGAATTCATAGTTAGTCTCCTGAAAGTGAGTGTGAACTATTCAAGCTCCACCATACAGTAACACAGATCAGAAAATACTGTTCTTTGCATAAAGACCAAAAAAAAAAAACCAACCTGAAAGGAAAGACATTCATGACTGTTTCAGTGAAACAAAATTCACTACTCCGGATTTATACCAGCTTCATACACACAACTGCACAACATTAACATCACTTACTCTAGTTGATGACACTGGTTTAGTGGAATTGCTTTTATTTAGCATAATCTGGGACAATATCAGACTGGGTCCAATAATTTGTATTGTTTGCATTAGAAACACAGAACAGGGAATTAATGGTGACTACTACAAAGTTACAGCAGCTGCTGGTTAGGAGCATGACATCCCATGCAAAACAAAATGCCACAATGAATTCTTGAGCAGGTACCTGGACAAATTAATCATTGACACAGTGAGTAAAGAAGGAACAAATGAAGCTAGATTCTCTTACTCTGGTGCCGAATTTAACCTAACGTGCCTTGCAGAACTAATGAGGCTTATAGATAACCTCATATGTAACTAAGACAAAGAAGGACGTGTTGCCTACTAGTTACCTTCTCCATCGGTAGCAAACTTCTGAGCAGATGCATTGACCCCTCTCACTCTCTCAGCCTGAATAGCAATGTCAGCTTCCACAAGAGCATGTTTCTGCAACAGGTCTTCAACTCCTAACAAATGTTTGCCATAGTCTTGAGACAGCAGAAGCACCTGATCAAAATGTAAGAGACAAGTAAAATGGGCTGAAGGCCATAAGCTGTTTGTTTCTTAATGACTCCAGGCATTACGCTGTTCTCTGTTGTTACGTTGATTTGAGTCCAGAGAAACACCAGGCCCATGAGGAGAGCTATTTCGAATGCATAGAGACATGGCTGACAGGAATTTGAGCCGATATTTTTAAAACCACTGGCAACCACAAAGAACTTGACTGCTCTTTAATGCAGTTTTAAGTCTAGGATGATGAGAAGCTAAGTTAGCTCAGCAGGACCAATGAAAAGCACTCGGTCCAGGTGCTGTGAGCTGCCACTGAGCTACACACATCCTTCTTTCCTCCAACAGCTTCCAAGTTCTGCTGGCTGATGGACAAGAACAAAGTCATGGTCCTCTCCCTTCCCAGATCCCAGGAGAACAGACAGGAAGAAATTCATGCTTTTTAAAGCACAGAGGTGAAGAGGTGACTTATTCCCCACGTAAATTGTGATGAAGAGAGATTATTTAATTCCCTTTCACCAAAATCGTCATCCTTACCCAAGCACTGTGACCAAAGCCTCTGGCCCTTATGAGAGAGGCATGAAGCTGAAAAGAAGCTTTTTATAGGAGCAAACTTGTTCTTTTTCCATACTTGTTTTTAATCTTTATTTTAAAAAAATCGTCACAAGGTATAAGGAATTTGTTCACTGCTCTTGAATGTGTATCTTCCGCATTTGTCTACTAAACCAGAGGGGCAAAATGAATCTTAAAAATTTACAAAAAAGGACATCTACACCTCTCCAGAATATTTCGTCTATGTTCTCAAATGGCCAACACCTACCTTCATCTCATCCATCCAGTCCATAATGTACAGCATTTCCTGGAAAATCTTTTGCAGACCAAGATTCATCTCCAGCCGCTGTCTCCGTGCCCGGAGCAGCTCCAGGAGATACTCCCACAGGCGTATAACGTTGTCCTTTCTCGCAGTAATGCGTTTGATATCGTGGTAATTTTCAGTCTCAAGCTCCTTCGCAACTGCAACCACGGCCTGGACTCGTTCTTCATATGCTGCAATGTCTGTTTCAATGGCCTCATGCTTTTTTGTTGCGGCCTCTACTGCTGGAAGGTCAAAGCCAAAATTATCCTGTAAAGACAGAGACACTTCTTCAGTAATGGCTGCTTAGGAGAAAAGCCCTACTGCTCATAACATGATTTCTGATTGTGCAGAATACACTTGTCAGCAAATTTGGGATCTCAAAATGCTCTGAAAAGTCATCTTTAACAAAATCAGAGATACCTCTGATAACCAGAGAACCACTCATAAAATCAGAGATATCATTTACTACCTTTGGGGGAAAGCACCATGGTGGCCATCAGGATTATGGGTTTGGATTTTTTTAAAGTCGTCTCTAATATTAAAAATTAAAATTAATTCCTGGGCTAATTCCACTGCATTAACCAAACTATTCAGATAAAGAAAATCTTGACTGTGGGTAGGTATTTCCACATCAACATCTCCGGAGTGCAGACTGATAGATTCAAGGAAGGGATATTCCAAATGGGTTAAAGATAGGACATACACATATACACTAAATATACATTTGCATACGCATGCAACAAACATAAATGTACATAGATTCAGTAAAATATGAGGCCTAGGGGAGGAAGTGTTCTCTTTGCAAGAACCATGTCCTATAATTACTCATGGGAATCATTTTGGTCACACAGACAATTTCTGAAAGCAGCACCTGAGAAACGAGACGTTGATTTTCACTCAGCCAAGTTTCTCTCATAGCTGCCTTGCGATCAAATCTGCGTGCAAGTTGTTCCAGTTTCTCTTGTCTGATGAGCTCATTTCGCAGTGCCAGTTCTCTTTCATGTTCAGCTTTTTCCAGTCTTTCCCAGGCCTGAAGACGTGGAGAAAAAACATGCGTCTTCTAAACACACATTCTTATAGGATTATGATAAATCACATCATCTTTGCATGAAATCAGGACTGAAGTCAGTACAGCCAAGTTGCACAACACTGGCTTATTTATTTATATGCCAATAAACCTCGTTTGTATTGGCTGGCCTTACGCCTTGTCTGCTAATAAAAGCGCATGACAAAATCTTTTCTCCATTCATTCATTCATTCATTTTCTGAGCAAGGGATATAAGACTTGTTTATCTCGGACACATTTTCTCAAGTTCATTTGGCTTTTGCCTCCAACAAAGCCTAAGCAAACCACCTGGCTGGAATGTGTAAGAGTATTTGTTTAAAAAAAAAACCCCAAAACCTGAGCACTAGTCCCAAATAAGCAGATTCTATCTTCCTCCTTTAGGAAATGAGAATTAGAGATTCATGCCCTCTCACCTCTAAAATCAACATACAATTGTTGTTCTTTATTACATCCACTTTGGAAAAGAAAACAACTGCAGAATTCGGTTACTTTTGGTGCATGCAAGTCCTTTTTTCCCCCCAAGCCAGAAGTTATTCACATGCATGACATTAATATTACAAAAATAAAAAGTCTTAGAAGCATATTGAAAGCCAGCTGATCACCTTTCAGATCTTCTTACAAACAACAAAAATACCCACAATTAAACACAAACTAACCTAGATTCTTCTAAATCCTAACAGATGTGAAACTGCACAAAAGCCTAGTATTCTAGGCATTCACAGGCACAGGGGCTTACTGCAAACAGGAGGGCTGTGCAGTTTACTGCTCTCTAGGATGCAGACCGAAGCCACAGACACCCGCAACAGCTGCTCTGGGAATGCCAAGCATGATCAAACACAAATGAGGAAAGTTCACAGTTATAAGTTGTTTGTTATCCTTGAGAGAGCTTGTCAGCTCTGCTGCTGTTCTGCCAGCTGCACCAGCATAAAAAATAGCTGCATAAACCCTGACAGGGAACCCCCAAGACTGGTCATGGCGCTTCATTCACTCTCCCACACCACGGGCAGCAGGGCAAATGGGGAGGGCTGCAATACCTAGACATTGTTGCTATCTTCTGCCAATTAACTCTAATAGCCAGGACCCCAAAGGAGCAAGGCAGAGCTGCTAGATCCAAAACCAACTCCACAGAATGACTGAGCATTTTTCCAGTGCAGAAGATCTTACAGATGCTGAGGATACCCAGGGACTTGGCTCAGACTAGCGAGTGCAAGCTATAAGAAAAGGTCACCCCACCTCTCCCATCCCTTATGATTCCCCACATCAAGGCTGGAGATAGCAAAAGTGTTTCTTCCTAGTGAGGAAGGGGAAGGACTGAGAGACTGAAAGAAAACAACAAAATCCTGAGCCACACAGGAAGAGCTGGCTCAGTTTACCTTGTTAATGTCAGAGATGAGTTTGCCCTCCCTTGGCATGTATACTTTCTGATTGTTGGCTCTCATTTTGCTTTGGATGGTAAAAAGCAGCACTTCTAGGTTTCCTTTTTCTGTAAATCTAAACAAAATTTTGCAAAAGAATTGAGTTACAATAAAGCTTTCATTGCTACTAAGGTATTATAAAGAACTTCCTTAAAATGTTGACATTATGAATGGAGCATTCAGATAAACACCTTCATCTTGTGTGAAAGCTGGAAGCAATTGAAATAGCGCACACATCCCCTGGAACCAGTTGGGTCAAACAGCAAAAGAAACTTCACAGAAGTCAGTTGTCTGTGTGTTTAGATTTAAACCCCCCTGGGGGACAGAAGACTGCATTTTTTTCTTCAGCTACGTGCACTGACCTAGTTTATCAACTCAAGAAACAGAGGTTTTATTTAAAGCCCACTGCAGTCAATAAACTCTTCCCACTGTTCTCCCCAATTTGTACGCCTGGGAAATAAACAAACTGCACAGCTACGAAGGAATAGACTGCAATTTTAGAAGATGCCTGGATACTCGCTAATGTTTTGGATTGTGATTATTATCCACTAGAACTTATATTAGACAAAAATAATAAACAGATCTGATATCATAATGCTAGAAGAAACTTTCCAGAAATAAGCTGCACAGTTTTGGTTATAACAGTTTTAGTAAGCACAGCTATGTTTTACAAAGCCTTACACACTCCCTCTTGATCTGGGATAAGCAGTAAGATTCTTTTCATGGAGGTATATTGGCATTATGCACTGCTAGCAAGCATGACTGGTGCTATTACTATACTAGCATGGTATGCTGTTACCACTCATATCATAAGGCAGGCATCTCAGTAAAGTGACAGCTTCCAGGACACTGAGATCCTGCAGGCGACACGCTTTGTTGTTGTTGTTGTTATCTGCACATTGAATAGCATAAAGCAAACAGGCCCTGAGTAATAATGATGAGTGCCAATTAGAAATACAATATCTGGGTTTGTTCAGAAAAATAAATTCTTAAGCCAAGATTAAAATTACTTGGATGTGTTTGTTTAAAAAAAAAAAAATCAATGATTGACTAAACAAAACAAGACCACTGTTGTTTTAAGCTAAGATTAAAATTACTTGGGTGGTTTCTCTACTGTGCGGTAAGTGTTGAATGCCTGTAGCTGCTGTTGCACACCAACTAGTGAGTTGGCAAATTTGCGATTGTTGAGGATGATAATGGTTTGCTCAATCCACTCAAGAAGGTCAGAAGCCAGAGATTCATATTTTTCAATCATTTTCTCCGTTTCAATGGCATTGTCAAGCACCTGCAACAAGCAGCACAACATAACATGAATAACAAGGGCAGTGCTCTTCAGTCATTTAAATCCAACAAACTACATAAAAGAAACTGTTGAGAGGCTTGACTTACGAATCAGACCACTCAGGCCTGAGCGCCACAGGCGCTGGGATCTCTGAGGAATGAGGGCTTTGCATTTTTCAGCAGTAAATTCCCATGATCCCACAGCAAGAGAGGGGCAGAGCTGAGGCTAACAAAAGGATTCATGTTCAGTCTGCCAGCTGTAAAGATGGGGGCCACTTCGCCAAGGGGCAGAGAATGACTGCACATTTTTTAAATGAGGGACTTTTCTGGGCTCCAGAAGAGACAGAGGACCCAGAGGGTGAGGAGCCGTTAATGAGAAAGGAAAAGCAGCAATGATGCAAAATTAACAAGCAAAAATAAAACACCGGCCAAATGTTTCCTAATACAAGGCAGCTGGAAATTAACTACTCCTCACAGTCATATGGGAATATTTAACACTCAAAACACGTTCAAAAGCAAAACTAAAAAAGCTACCATACAGTGGACTCAAAAAGCTAACATCCAAGGGGGTGGAGGGGAGGGGACAGAAATCAGGAAGATTTCAACCGCTTTATAACAATTTATAATTTGAACTTGCAAACCTTTCCAATACGTTTTCCTTCAACGGCTAAAGCTTTCATCTTGGAGAAGTAGTGGTAGTATGTCACCACATAGGTGATGATTGACTTTTCATCAGGATGATCAACACTGATATCTGCAAACCAAACAAGAGTTGTCTTAGCATACTGAGGGTGCATGTGTTAAAACAACAAAGCTAATAATGCAACAAGGATGTGTTTAAGAGTCAGAGACATGGGTTCTGTGGCAGTTCAGCTCATAAGATGTATGCCCTAATCAGAAATAAATTCAGCAGCTCTGGACTGGTTCTGGATTACTTGGTGTTGTACAGTTTTGAACTCTGTCACTAAGAAGTGCTCCTTTCTCTCTTTGTTTTAGTGTGGACCAAGCTTAAAACATGCGTCTCTGGGCTAAGGGCCCTTGGGTCTTAAGAGTCAGGCCCCAGGCTTTGCCACAGCTTGTGCACGGCCGAATAACTTCTCTAGTGTCTGTGCGAGTTGACAGAACTACTGTTAACTGGTAACTTCGATGCTATAATCAGGATTTGGAGAGAGGAATTCAAACTTAATTGTATGTCTGTCCAGGCAAATCTTCTGAGAGATACAGATGGAAAACAAATTATTTCCTTTCCTGCAGCAATTCTGAGGCACTGGAAAATAAGTGAGAAGAAACTCGCCTGAACACACAGCCTCTGTTTGCCCTGTGACAAGAAAGTTTCTTGTCCTAGCATTATGAGCACGCCTTCCAATACGCATGAGCGTGCACGCTCTCATGAAAGCGCAGGCTAAAACTCACTGACAGTCTGTGAAAGAAGCTGCTAACTGTTTGCTGAAATCCACATCATTCATCTTCCAGCTCACAGAAAGTGTTTCTCAGAGCACATCAGAAGGATGCCTCTAACTGGAATGATTTTATGTATACATGGCCAGTCCCATGATCTTCTCAGATGGGGGAAAATAAACACAGGATTAAGGGCTCTTGTGCTACTGCTGCTGTCCTCTGCAGGAGACATCTTGCATTCTCTCCTTCCCTCTCTGGCTGTATCACCAAATGAGTCAGGAGCATCCAGCTTCTCTTTAACACAAAAAGCTATCACAAAGCTGTGCCCTGCAACAAGGAGGGGTGGGAGAAAAGAGCCCACAAAGAGCCACGAAGAGCTGAAACCGCAGGAATTCTTACCCTCGGGGTCCAGAAGCTTAGTAAGACCAAGGTGTTGCTCTGCAAGGTTAAAAGCATTCTGCAGATTGTAGTGTGCATTTGATTTCTTCAGCTTGTCAAAATCAATCAGATCAGGCCTAGACAGGATGGAAAATTCTTTAGATTTCCCAAAGCACAGTGCAGCCACCCTCATATGAACACATGAACTGAAATCTGCAATCCTCAGGAAACCTGGCCGCCCATGCTGCCAAGGTTTCGCTTGCCCAGTAGCCCTGCGCATTTCAATGGCAGTATTAAAGGAATGAAGCAAAGCCTAGCACTTGCCATAGCAGAACCTAGCCCATGGCAAAAAACGGAGGATAGTTTACAGGGATAAAGGTGACCTGGAAAATAAAGGAACACAGTTGTGGTCACGCAGTCTCTCCCCATGCCCATCTAAGTGTGCAAGCCATCCCAATAACTTCACCTGAGCATGCCAATGAGCAGCATCCCCAGCCACATCAAAGTCTAGCACCAGATTTTGCCATCGCTGCACAGCGATTTCCTTCCCCTCCAGGTTGCTGTTGTGTGTCGTGTCCCCTTCCCGCCCCCAAAATCTAGGCGACCAGACCCAATCATCAGCTACTCAATAACGTACAAAAACTTTTCTTCTAACCTGGTCAGTCACAAACCAAAACAATCACGCGTATAATTTATTCTCTTGAAACCAAACACAACCTGTTTTGACTTGTGATGTGAGAAGCTGTTGCCCAGATGAGCTCACAGTGACCGCAAGAGCTGTAAAGCTCTAAAGCAAGGCAAGTTGCTGTAAAACTCTCAGCAATTTTTCAACCTTCTCCTCTCCACAGATTTTAAAATCAAGCTGCAAGGTAACTGCAAAACCCAGTGCACACGGCAACAGTCCAAGCTCTCAAAATCCACAAAGACATTTACCCACACATACCTGTGCTTATGAATTAATGCATTGAAAGCCATCCCATCCCTCCAGCTTGTTGTAAAGTTGTGAATGTTGACATTGGGGTAACTGACAGAACAAAAACCAAAGAGAGCGCAATCAATATAGCATCCCTGCTGCAGCTCTGCATACTCTGTTACCAAAACTTGGTTGCAGGAGTGACACATTTATTGTAAACCTAACGGTGGAATATTACCATCCCACGATGGACAATCTATCATCACGACTGTTCTCTATGTAGAGACTGACACTAGAGGTAAGTGCACCTCATTCACTCTTGTAAACCCCGCAGAATTGATATGCATTCCAGAGAAAGGCTCTAAATGAACTTTGAAGTAACCACTTGAAGCTACAATTTTATAACTTGATGCCCAACCTGCAGCCTATGAGGTTTCAAATCCCTGCAAGTCTAAGGCCTGCTCCTGATTTAGCTGCTGGCAAAGAACTATTTTCAGGTACTCAAAATATCAAAGTTCAAGAGAAGAGCGGGAACAGCTGGAGGAACAGAGCGGAGTAAAACCTGATGGCTGCAGGTGCCACAGGAGCAGTGAAACATTACGTGCTCCTTGAAACTGTCTGCTGTCCAAGGCCATCTTCAAGGACTGACCCTAGTCACTGTCTGACTTTTAAACAAAGCACATATGATAGCCACCTTTGTGCCTCATGGGTACGCAGATGCAAAATTAATTTGGTGATCTGGGCGTTTTGCAAGTCTCCAAAAAATTTCAGGCTGCTCACAAACCACCTTCGTAAGAGTTCATGGAAGGAGAAAATGAAGTACCACTAGAATAATGCTGAAGTGCCCCCAGTCATCACAGGGACATGCAAGTTTCATGGGGGAAACATACTGAATCTCTAAAAATGGATATTTAATTATGCAATAAGGTTACTGTCAGAGAAAGACATTTTGGAAATGTTTCCATATATATGGAAAGAGGGAAAAGTTGGTGGCAAACATCTGAAGCATCATTATTTCTTCAGAATAGGGGGAAAGAGAGTCAGCATAGTACTATATATCATGGATCGTCAGGTTGGTATGTTTATCACACAGCATTAATATAATAAATTCAGAATTTTCTGACTTGTAAACATCAATTCCCTTCTCTTGGTTGAATCCACTTAAAGAGAGATATGTGTTTGCCTATTTAAAATTATTTCAATGAAACCTCAAAATGCTCTAAGAGCTTTAGAGATAATCACTTAATCCACACTCACCCAGCTGTCTTCATCTGGCACCACAAAAGCAAAGCATCTTTAGCAGATTTCTTCTCTTTGTTGTCCTCAGTTTCAACACTGATATCTTGGATCTAAAATTAACATAAAAGTTTTAAATATTTCTCTGAGAAAACACATTGTTTGCCTTTTTTGAAAAGATGAAAGGAATTAGATCAGAATATAAGTAGGAAATCTATGATGACAGGCAGGGTGGAAATAGGTGAATGCTTTTCCTCATTTAAGAGCATTCATGTCAAAAGAAAGCTTCATCTGCCCTTATTTTACTGGATGATTACTCTTTGTTTTAGTCCATTGACAAAACAGTTTAAACTTCATGAGAAAATGTATTTCCAACTGTCAAGGCAAACCCTGCCCTACACAGGATTATGGTTTCACCCCGTGAGGTGTCTCCTGCAGGGTGCTGAGCACATCCAGCTCGGTGGAGCTGAGGGGGTGCAGCAGGGAAGGGTCATCGTGAGGGGATCCACAGGCGAAAGCTAACCAGGAGTTTCATAGGAGCAAACAATTTTGGAACTCGAAGCTTGGAGGAAATAGTGTTTGCCCTTAGCAGCATCACAACTATACAGTCCAGATTCTGGGCTGTTATCCAGTTTTTAAAAAGAGGAAAAAGAAAAAAAAGGGGAAAAAAAAAGAAAAGCACTTTTTACTTCATATGGACAAATATATCTCATTTTACGGATATACTTCACTGCTTTTTAAAAAGAGTATTGTAGCAAAGTTCCACTGCTAACACTGAAAGTTACACAGACACTTTCATATTAGGAAAACACTGAGCAACACCAAAATTAAGAGAATGTTAAATTTATTAAATATTTATTCCTCTGTTATTATAAATTATTTATTTATTATATACATTTATTATCCTTTCTGCAAAAGGACTTTCCAGCCTTTTTTAACTGAGGGCAAAGACCAATGTGCAACTCGCTGGAAAACAAGAAATCTCAGCCTTTAGCTGGGACACTAAACTCCTGTGGGCACCTGTAATCCACTTCAGTGCAAAGTCAGCCAGGTTAATGATAATCACCACAGAGGTGAAGAGCAGCTAAGGGTAGCATTTCCTCCTAGGTCTACAAGAGCGTATAGGTCTATGACTGGAGCTTCAGATTTATTAGTAATTTAAAAAATAAAACCATATGACTCTCCACACAGGAAACTCCCATTGGCTGTCACTACAGATCAGTAGCACCATGAAGACTAATTTAACCTCTCCCCTTAGCTTTGGAGCATGTCCTGCCAGATGCTACGCACTTCTCATGCCCGTCACCTCAGAGGGCCTGGGAGCACTCCACTCTTAAAAAGCACAATGAAGTATATTACAAACAAGTATGGAAAACTCAAACGTGTGTCTGTCTATGTACGTAGACATCTTTACCTGGAATCTCAGGATAATAGTCCAAATAAGGCCAAGTGTCAGCCTGTGATTCCCATCCACAATATCGTGAGATCCCATGTTTTCTAGGTGCACTCTTTGCTCTTTCAGGAACTGGAGGGCTTTATCAACGTTCTCCAGGCAATGGATGCGCATCCTTCCCTTAGTTGGTTTAGGCTAGAAGGTAAAAGGGAGCAGGAAAACATGTATTACTGTAGGCAGAAGGGGGGGGCAAAGCACTTGTTAACTCTTCAGTCCAGGCGAGTCACCACGTTGTCCACTCCCAGCCAGCAATACCATATGCATATGTTCTTCAAATTCAGTGGACAAAACCACTCCTTGCATCTTACAGCACATTTACACAAGGCTAATGGTAGCATGTGTCAAACCTGTGGTGGAAGTGCCAACATCCTACACCTGAGCTGCACACACTGGGCACCAACTTCATTTGCCTTTCACAGTATTTTACCTGCTTACTTCCTTCATTTTTTCTGTCTAGTATACTCATTCACTAGCTGGAAGATAAATTATTTTGTTAGGTTCATGCCACACCTGTTACATTTTCCAAAGATGCTTTTGTCCTCCAGTACAAGTTATTCCATACTTAAAAAGAAGATTCTGCAAAGATAAAGATATGAAGCAAACTGATAACTGGCATACGCATGCAACAGAGGGAACTGGTAATGAATGCTCCAGAGAGTATCTGTAAATACAGATACACACTCTCCAAAAAGGCAGCTCAGATTTGGACTGTAACCTACTCAATAAAACTCCTAGAGAAAGAAATGCCATTGCTTTTTTTTTTTTGTCTGCTGAAGTAGGATAAATAGCATAAAAATAACAGACGAGATTTATTCCAAACAATTTCTTCACAGAAAAAGAAAATAAAAACCATCATAAAAAAATCAGCCACACCAACGTAACACAATTTTATGAAGGCCCAGTACAAATGAAAAAAGCCATGAATATATTAATGGCATGTAGAAGTCTGCTGTAAAACTGAATAAAATTAAAGCAACTTTGTTCTGCAGATAAGAATTACAGCTGAATAGCCTGTTTAGTGCTCACTGAGATGTCACCAAAGGTACTCAGCCAAACTACTAATTGACATAATTTCCTTGTTTTCTGCAGTGAACATAATTAACTGGCCATGGAAATAGCTCAGGCAAAATCCTCGCCTCAGACTGCATTCAAGGGAAAGAGTTTCAGCCAGAGCCATATTACGGTCCCTAGAAACAGCAGCCTATATAACAGTGTGTCATAAAGATTAAACGCTTGCTAGAAAGATGCCCTTCAGGACATGTAAACCCCCGAGGTCTCTAGTTTCACTTCAGCTTTCAGTTAGCACGGTTCTCCTCCAGAGGCCAGGTAACGATGCAGAGAAAGTCAGCCCACAACTCCCAGCAAGGGTGGAAATTTCCAGGAACCTGCCACCTCTTTTGGGTATAAACGTCCCTTCGAAGAGGCACAAATTGCCTGTACACCCTATGCACATACGCCCCAAATGCTGCCAGTATAGGGTGAAGAGTCGTAGTGTGAGTGGGAGCAAGAGTGAGGTTATATGGTTGGCTGAAACCAACCGGAGATCCCTCGCTATCAGCAGGGACAATCTGGGGTCCATCCTTTTGCTGGTACCATCTGTCACCCAGGAGTGTGGTACGCTGGACCACAGGTTTAATTTAATCTTGCAAAATACAGGTAGGAAGGCTGTTCCCAGGGCAGGGCAGGGAGTGCCCCGCTGCAGGGGAAGGTGGAGGCGAGGCTGCGCCCAGCAGCTGCCCAACCCACAACTCGCTCCAGCCCCCTGCCACACCTGAGTGCCCAAGATCAGCTTATCCAAGGTGTGCTCACTTTTATGATGACATTCCCAAAACACAGGAACGACTGTAACTGTAGCCATTTCTAAGCAGCAGTGGCAGACCTGACTGTCCCCCCACCTTAAGGCAGCCCTTCTCACTCACCTAAGCAGTAACCGCAATGCCTCCAATGCCTCAAGTTATTGAGCAGAATATGCTTTTGAAAACTCTTTTTCTGCTCTCAGAAGCTCCAGCACCAAGCTGACCGGGCTAATACCATTCACATTAGATGTTTTAGTTAGTTCCTGAGACCACCTGCTCCCACCCACACTCTGTACAATGACCTAGTCTCTGATTAAGAATCCAGGAAACAACCTTCAGGTTATTGGCAGGATTTTTTTCTCCCACAAACACAATGACTGTACATGAAGCAGCAGAGCATGCACAGTAAACCTGAACAGGACACTGCTCCCTGTAGGGCAGGAGCAGGCTGACGTATTTTTCTAGTGCTCCAGTACTAGGCGCACTTTCTCGCTCAGCAATTCCCCATTGGGGCTGTAACAGCTTATTAGCAGTGTCATCTAGGGCTGTTCAAACTATGACTTATTAATGGTCCAAGAAGGCACTTCAAATTTCTACATGGATGAGAACGACAGTGCCACCCGGCAAAAAAAATGTCGGGCACCGCGAGAAGACAGGAGGTTCAATTTTTCTGTCCTGCCACACCGGCAGGCCATATAGTTTAACCTACTGTTCTGCAACAAAAAGAGGAAGAAGCATCCAAGTCCGGTTTGTACAGGGTGGGGCTGTGCTTGCCACACTCTCCTGCGCAGCCTCAAGGTGAGACAGTGGGATGCAGCTTTCACCTTCACTGGGCTAACACTGATCCAGAAATTAACCAGAGGGAAAGAAAGCACACTGAATGCATTTAGTGTATTTACCTAAACTCAGAGTCTTCACATGCACATTATCAGGAAAATTTTACATCAAAAATCTTCCCTTTTCCAACAGAAAACATGACAGAACTCACCACAGACAATCTGCTTAAACCGTTTGACCTTTGAGCATCCAATAATTGTAAGGAATTTACTAATCCTTGATATAGCTATGGAAGAAGCTGAGCTAAATGCTTAATTTTATGCTGAAAACAACCCTCAGCTTTATTTTTCTATTTGGGAGAAGCTGGTTAACAGTGTGTGCAAACAAAATTACAACTGTCTTTTCATACTCTCTGGATTCTTTTCCACTTTGCTCAGTGAGACTATTGCATGCTATCACTTTCTTTCCAAATACTGTGCTGTAGAGAGGACCTTATGTAGTAAGGTCTGGACTAAACACCAGGATTAGGAACCAAGCTGAGCAAGGACAGGAAGATGTAGATGTTGCCCTTATAGGACGCTCTCCTCCTGATTTTCTCCAACAGACCTTCAAGGACTCTGGGTTTTCATCATCAAAAATCACAACAGCTTTTGAAAAATGCGGGGTTTGTGCAAATGAGGCTGGAGGTCTTACAGAGGGCCAAGAGCAGTGCTGCTTCCCTGATTAGTATCCTAAATCCCAGGCTCCGCTCCACAGGCATATAGCTCCAGCTCCAGAATCTGAATTCCAGTTTCAAAAGCAAGAAAACAATTCCTGTTTGTTCTACTGCTTCAGTAAACACACCATATTAAAACAATTATCTAGGCTAGTTTCTGTGTTTATTGCTTTCTTACCATTTGATGTTTCTTGTCTTGATTTTAAGCTTTCTGCGTAAGATACTGCCTTTAGATTTCTGCTTGGGTGTCATGGAGATGCCAGAACCTAACCAATACCGGCTAAAATAAATTCCAAAAGGCTGGAGAACATCGGCAAGTGGATGCTACGTGCTGATCCTCCTGGAATATTTTTCATGTGTGTAATTGTCTCAAGGTTTAGTGCATTGCGTTATCTGTATTCTTGTTTGCAGAGGAAGGTGTGGTGGAATGTACTGTTCAAACAGAGACTGCTGTCCTCCATCCTGAGATAACGAAGCTACAAAAAGAATTTGTGGTGGTGCAGGCAGCTGCCAACGCGATACGCAAACGATGATGCAAGTGCAGATCCAGGATTCTCACCGGGTGGCTCCTGCACCCTCCCCACCCGAGCAGCTGCGTAAGCTCTGTTTGCATTTTTCAAAACCCGGAGTGAAAAATGTAAATGAATCACACAGCAAGAGTCAGACGACTGGTCTGAGCTTCACCACTGCTATTTGACACTGAAAGTCAAATCTTGACAGGCAGATATGAAGACTTAAACAGAGGTCTGGATTTAAACAGTTGCTGTCTGAATCCTCAAATAATGGGGCACGTTGGTCTCAGTTATTCCTGTATGAATAACATCTGCTACCAGCAGTGAACACGTCAAACCGAATACCTCACTGAAGTAAATGACTTGGCACAAAGAGAAACACGTTTTGAGTAAACTGTAGTTGACAAACATTGAGATTAGTTACCTCCATCCACAGAATGCCTTCATCCACACAGGGTACTGTCAGAGTTTCCTTACCCTCACAGATGCATTTAGAAAGCTCCTCTCTTGCCTTACTGTACAGATACTACACTGTGGGCCATATGTTCAACTCATTAACCAGAGTCTTAAGCCATGGAGCTTCCATTAATAGGAGTGCTTGATGACAAGCGATTACACAGCCGCATCCTCATGTAGCCTCAGGTCTTAGCTAAAGACCTGTATTTCTTTGAAAAGATTGCTTTAAATTAGGTAGTTAAGAGCACAGCCATCATTTAAGGAACTGAAGGAAAAACTGATACCCGGACATTTCCTGACACCCAGTTTTCCTGTCATGCAGCAGCATTTTTCACTACAGGGATTTTCTTACTCACCACTCCCTTGTGCTGTTATCAAGGGGACTCTCTCAGCATACCCAAAGAAAGAATTTGCCCCATTTATTTAAATTCATTTTAGATATTCCTCTGACCAAAGAAAATCCAAGCCTCATCTATCCTAGTAAAATCAAGTACACCCAGGAGCATTCCTGAGCAGTGAGGTGCAATTAACACCATGGCTAAAACTGCTGCAATGCTTTCCAGGGTGGACATGGCCCTCTCCAACCAGCTGTCCTCCACAACCCTCCAGCATGCTCCAGGGAAGGGAGAAGGGTTGCTCCAGGCCTCGGGCCGGCAGGCAGCCTGCACACAGCCACCTGCATCTGGCAGCTGTGTTTACTAGCATAGAAACGGGCCAGCTGGCCACAGTGCCCAGGAACATCCCTCAGCATGTCCGATTCACCGTTACTGAGACGATCTAAGGGGCTGGAGAACACTTACTGCTCTGCGCCTGTCAGATTCACGAGCAGAAAGTATGCTGCTGGAAGCACTCAGCATCTCACCGGCAAGGAACCTTTGAAGGAGACTTCCTTTGATTCCTACTGAAACCAACAGGAAGATATTCTAATGGTGTCTGGATCCTGCTGAAGCAATAGACTTTTTTTTTCTTTAATACGTAAAAAGACATTTGCAGTGCTGAACCCTCAGTACTCAGTTTTGCTGTACTTCAGTTGAGCCAAGGATTCACCAAAAAACCACGCAAAACCAAAACAAAAAACCTGCAATGAATATTAATAAACACTTACAAGTCTCTCTCCTGAAAGAACTTCCAGAAGTTTGATGAGCATCCTTCCATCGCGAAGGTCAGTGTACAAATCTGTAATTCTGCATGACACGCGTGCCAAGTGGGAATTAACCCACTTTGTGAAAGTCTTCTTCTGAACTGCCTCACGCTCATCTGTTAGGAAAACAACACAATGTTACCCAAATAAATCACGGTTCATGTACCTACATGAAAATGTGATGTTCAAACACGTCTAATATTAAATGAAAGCTATGGCTTGCCTTCTTAGCAGAATCATTGAAGAAATTGGGACTTTTCACTGAAAACCCACCTTTCTTCCTATTTCATAACATTTCTAACATCAGTGGGAATTTTACTGAGTTTCTATCTATGGAATAAATCTGAACTATAGATTGCAGACTTACTTGCTGCTCAGACAAGCAGCTTTCTCGAGGTGTGAAGGGTCTGTTGTAGAGCTACAATATAAAAGCCACTTTGGACTCATCAAACTCTCCAGTAATTTGATCAAGAGTAATGTTCCACCACTGGAAGAACAGGCCAACTTCTGCTCTCGAATACACACATAAATCCACAACAGATCCCCTGAAATACCAGAAGTCACTTTAGATTAAGATAGGTACAAAAGAGAGCAGAGACCAAAGCTTCCCATTTACTTTTTTCCCTTCTCATTAAAATATTTATTTGCAGATTCAACATTTGTAACTGTATTTACACAATGTCAAGATGAACTTTTCCATAACTGCGTGTTTGAAGTAGACTCGCATTTATTTGAAGCCACAGAAAAATAGGTTCTTTCCACCTTCCCTTCCCAGAGTCTTTCACAACTGTTTATACACGAAAACACCGGCTACGAGAGCTCTCTTAATGCACAGGCTCGCTACAGTCCACATTAATTCAGAAACTCCTAAACAGCTATCTGCCAAGCTGAGAACTCTCAGACAGAAAATATTATACATCTTTGCGGTTAAATTCTTTTGCCAAGGGCTTTGGATGAAGCCCTTCCTTGTTAGCAAAAAGTCATTTCACTGAGCTGGGAACTACTACAAACCAAATTTGTCAAAACACAGGT
Organism: Fregata magnificens; assembly: GCA_013389945.1. Lineage (NCBI taxonomy): Eukaryota > Metazoa > Chordata > Aves > Suliformes > Fregatidae > Fregata > Fregata magnificens. Next base: position 85,202 of record WAAD01012877.1, read on the forward strand.
GCTCAAACTTGGACTCTGAAGTCCATAATTAGACATACGAATGAAAGTGGTCTGCTTTTCCAGCTGAGCATCTAAGGCTCCCATCAGACTCTTTAAAGTTGTTGGCACGTTCAGAAGCAGGACATGAAGACTGGTATATCCTAAACCAAAATGTGACATGTCCAGCTCTGAAAACTCTGAGTACGTTGTTGGAAGCACGGGAAACATTAATGACGGTGCAGATCAACGCAGAGTTTATACCTGACTACCCAGGGTTTCAGTGGACGCTGTCCTTCAAAAGGAAGGATGTGCCCCCTTCCTGGCAGCGCAGTGTGGTGGGGGCACGATCCCAGCACGTTCATAACCAGTTACACCCTCCACACCCGCAGGACCTTGCGGACAGCAGCAAAAGCCTGATCTCGGTGACAAGGAATGATAAAGAAGCTGAGGCTGAAGAGGATAGAAAGTTGGGAAACAAGTAAAAGAAAAAAGACAGTAAGAAAAGAAAGTGTGTAGCAGAATGGCGGTAAGGGGGAGGAATCTGACAAGGAGTGGGAGAGCAGACCAGCACTTCAGTGGCAGTTTGCCCAATTACATAAACCCCACCCTAAGGTTTCAGTTCCTCCCATGTATTTCTGAATTTGTTCTTGCTACCCATGTGGTGGGACGTGACCAAAGCTAACGCACTGAAACTGTCCCATTTTTAACAGCTTTTACCTATCTATAAGGTGTGAAATTAAAAAACAGGGCTTGGAAAGATGTAAAAGGTGGGGTTTGTGGTAAAGCAGCAACATGCTTTCAATGAATTGACAGTTTGCGCTACTCTTGTTTGTCCTCGCTCTGTATGAAGCAGAGGATTACTAAGATATAGGAAGCGAACAGGAAATTAGCAATAACTGCTGCTTGCTTTCCAGTGCACTGAGAGGAGCCAACTGCAGTTTCTCAAAAGCGGCAGCATGTACCCCCCGGCTGCCCAAACCTCTGCCCCCTGCTCTGCCCCATGCACCGCCAACGCCACATGATGCACATGCCCTTAACTGCCAGAACAACACAGCGTCAGCAGCACGGGGCTCCACTGTGCATCGTTAATAAGCACTGTGCGAACAGGAGAATGGCCAGTTCATTAGAAAGCCCAAACCTTGTTGCAGCAAGGCAATACTAGAAAAATAAATACTGCCTTTGCAGGCAAAAGCTTCAGCATCTCCTCACCATGTCATTGTACCAGTAGTGTAACAACATAGCTTGCTCAATCTTAGACCAAAGAAAAAACCCAACGCATCTGGCTAGTGGAAATAGTTGTCTATCCAAGTAATGATTTAAATATACCATCTACTAACCTTAAATATATATTTTATGAACTATTTATAGCAAGTTCCTGGGAATGCTGTATCTGCATATCTGCTTGTCTAGTAATCCATGCTTTTAGTTGAAGTATTTTTTTAAAATGAGTCACAGAAGAAAAACCTTGCAATAGTCGGTGCTTTTTAAAGAAAATTCCAACAGAAATTACCACATCTCCCTTTACCAGCTTGAACAAGCCCCAAAACAGCTCAGCAAGTTTATTTAATCACTGTAGTCTCTATACAGAAGCACAACACTCAGAGACCCCTGCGATTACATTCATTCTGAAGAGAAATACAGACATACAGGATCCTAAAAATAGAGCTGGATATAGAAAATATTATGTAAAACAAAAAAGCTATCAAATATCACCATGAAGCCATCCATTAAAAAAATCTTTGGTCAAAAGTTATAGGGTTATCAACAATCCTCCCAATTTGGGATCATGATAAAAGTAATGGGGTGGGAAAAGAACATCCATGTGGCTTTGGTAAAAGATGATGAAGGGTCAGAGCCTAATTTTGAACAGATTAAAGACATGACAGGGGAAATGCAGTGACGTGCCAAGTCAAGTTGTGGAAACTTTGGTGCCGTTGTATTAATTGATACCAGCTTCGGATCTTCTGGTGTTGAAAGCAAGTCAAAGGAAGTCAACAGATCAGCCGGCTCCAGGCAGCCCTTTCGGAGGGGGAAGACGGGTCCCTCCTGCGGACGGCACCGACACGGCCCAGGGGTCACTCTCCCAAAAAGGCTTCCCCACCCCAGCACAACTGGTGACCCTAAAAGAGGACATGAAAGTGCATTCTTCAGGTAGCGGGGATTTGGGGAAAAAGCCCTGAGAAAGTTCCAGTGACTCCTTTTCTTCTGTGTTGCCTCAGCATCCTTAAGCACGCTGAATTATCAGTGACAGAGAGGATGGGAACACAGCCTGCGGGCTCTCCCCATCTAGCTGGAGGCCCTCTGGGCTTTGGTAGCTGATGCTTGGTGCCGTTATGCATGTTTTCTTTAGCCTAGTTCAAACGCAGTTGCTGCCTCTCCCTTTCTGCCTTCCCGTTTCCTCTGCCTCGCTCTCTGTGGTCCTTGATTTCCTGTTTACGGCGAGAGGTTGAAGGGCTCGGTTGGTTTTTCTGCCTCCTCACCTCCGCACCCGCCCTGCGCTTGCTCTCACCTGATCCCCACCCATCCTCTGCAGCACCGCCGTCCTCCTCCCCGCTCGCCCCGCCAGATAAAAATAGTGTGAAAATCTCTACGGAGACCACAGCTGTGATGGTTTCGGCGCTAACTCCACATGTTGAGCCTAGTGTCAGCTCTTCACATACGTCTGAGCAACTTCATTGCTGTAGCCTTTAACAGCTTTTCGTTTTCTTCCCGTCTCTCCTCCTTTCCTCTGATTCACAGCAAGAACGGCCAAAAAGCACTGCGATCCCTGGCTGCCTGGGTGCAGTCTCCAGCCCCGTGGGAAAACCCTGCGGCACCACACAAGAGCCAGGCCCCCACCTGCTCACTGCCAGCTTTTGGGGACAACTGGCAACTTATCTCAGAAAAATGCCACCGGAGAGACACAGCAGCTCTTTCAGTCTCCTAATGGGCCGGTCACCCAGGAAGGCCACTCTTTATCATGCACTTGGCACAGGCGGAGCGCAGCTCTCTAATTCACAGCTGACACTTAGCAATAGAAACACCAGAAGGGAGAAGGCGCAGCCGTTCTTATCCCTGCATCGCTTAACTCCTGTTTTGCTTTCCCATGTTGTGGGAGCACAACAAGCTCATTTTGCAAGTTGCGTGGCTGGGGTTGGTCGTGTTAAAACCTCTCCTGATTATTTCTACATGGTGTTTCACAATGACTGCAGGTTTTTTCAACACTTTTACCAACCCTTTCAAACTGATAAACTGTATTTTTCTGCTCTGGGGCTTCAGGTTGAAACATGCACAGAAGTAAGACCAATGAATTTTGGTTATATGTTTCAGAGAAAGAAACATAACCTACAGAAAAAGCGGTACTTACAGCTCTGACAATTTGGCTAAGCACACAACTATGACTCTTAACGTGCAGTGCTGTGTAAAAAACTACACACTATGGGCCAGGTGCATCCACGAGCAATGACACCAGGGATTTAACATCAGCGATGGGCCCTGAAGCACTATTTATGAATCTCATGTGATCGTTTTGACAAATGTCCTTCATACTTTCAAAAACACATTTTTAGATTTTGAAGATTAATTAAAACTAGAGGATATGGGTGGAGCTCCAAGTGTCCTACAGCTTGTGAAAACATTTGTTTCCCAAGGGTAAAGAGAAATGCGCAACATGCAAAACATGCACAGCAGGAAAACGGAAGCCGCTCTAACAGCAGTATTGATAACAGAGAATCCAACTTATCTTGAAGCAACACTGGGAAGGAAATTTCCTTTATGCGGAAACCCCCACGACAATACTACTAGCACACAGCAGCTTGTAAACCCCAGCTCTGTGATTGTGATAAATCAAGGACTGACTTTGTTTGGGAGTTTAGTAAATAAACTGGAGTTTGTACACTGAAATTCACATAAACCAGGGCTGGATGGGATCACAAGCAGGCATCTAGCCCCTTCCCACTTGAGGAGAGTAATTTCTTCCTCTACTAATTGGATGAGAAAAAACCCTAACAAAAACGTAGTTAACTTTCTGAAAGACCAGAGCCAGGAGTGTCAGTCGCTGAATTCCCAGTGTGGGGGACAGCAGGAGGGGGTCGCATACACCATCCTCCCTCTGTCACACGCTCAACTCTGCTGCGTGAGCTCAATAGGGCTGCGCCAGAATAATGGAGAATTTGTCTTAACTGCCCTGGAAAATGCACGGCTGCAGGAGCTGGCTGAGAGAAATGTGGGCCCCCGTGACCCCTTTGCTACTCCCACATGCCAGAAAGCGTTATCAACCCCAGTCCCTTCGCATGACCGCAGAACTAACTGCTGCTGTGGCAAAGGTTACCTGTGTGGCCGCCTGTTTTCTAAAAACAGCTTGAAGACAACCTGCCCCCTTCCATACCGGTCAAACCACATTTTCAACAAACTGACCTCGAATCCATTTCAAACTGAATGGCAAGTATGTTTGGCACACGCTGCTGCCAGCCCAGCACAGGTAAAGCGACTTTCAGTGTGCAACAGCTACTGCCAGCCCCTGGAGTGCAAAGGCCTCCGCACCAGGTCAGATAAACAGTGAAGGGGGTGCTTTCAAAGAAGCCGAAACGCTACTGAAGAAAATAGAGAAATTAGAGCACAAAAGAGAAGCTGAAAGGAGCACCGAGCCTCTAGGACTGCTGCAGGACGCTCCATGTGTGCACAGCCACCTTGGGACAGCCCAGCCTTCAGAGGCACCAAAATCCATCTCTCTGCCGAGCCCAGCCGGCGGGCAGCTTGCTCTATGCATTATCAATGTTTGTGCATCCCTGTAATACCTCAAGCAAGGCAAATTAAGGATGAGTTTTAATCCATAACTCCAAAAGCTCTGTCTCCTGCAGGTTTACATCTTTTTTGATTTCCATGCTGAAAGTACTTTTTCCGGCTTAAAATTATTATTTTTTCACCATAGCAACAGACACAGCCAGTGTGCACCCTACACGAAGCATTGCTAAACACACTGACTCAGAGATCAGCTGAGCGCCGCTCCAGGCGCACCACTTCTGCTGATATCCAATATCCACAGCTTCCCAGAATTCCCAGATCATCACCTAGGTTAACCACGCACAGAGAAAACAGAGCTTCTTTTCACAGGACAACGTTCCCATTACTGTAGGTTTTCAGGGTGCAGGATATCACTCTGTTTTCTCATAGACGTGAGGATATGGAGTTAAATAGCCAGTAATATTCACAGTTTCACAAATTCCAGCTGTGCTTGAAAGTTTTTAAATTGAGAAAGATGCCTGAGAGAATGCCAGATCAGCTGCTGGGACCAGAATGTTGTGATCAAACAAGATTTTATCAGGAAACAACATGAATGCATGTATTGCAATAATCTTCACCATTTGTTATAGTAACAGAAGACCAATACTGAACATGAAATAATTCTAATATACGTCTAACCTCTGTCGTTTCAGGCAGGCTTGAGCACAGGCTTGTACAAAATAACTCCACTGCACCTGGCGCCGAGGCCGGTATGCAGGCTCCTCAATGGATCTGACAGGACCAAGTAAGAGCTCCTTTGCTCACCCCAGTAGCACCTTGAGAAAAGAACAACGCTGGTGGCTCCCGGTCCTTAAATTTCCTGTCCAAACCAAGGGCTGCGTACTCAGAGGAAGGCTGGGGACTACCAGCAGCCCTGGCGTGCAATCTGTGCCGGGGAGGGAGGCTGAGGTTGGGTTTTGTGTGCTTCTGACAGCCTAGCAGGACCCCACCCTGGGGTAAGACCCTTGGCTGGGACCCTCCGTGGGATTGCCTGCCTGTGGGGCTGCGTGGCAACACAAATCAGTCAACTGATGCAACGCTAAATACAACCCAGAAGGGAGAAAAAGCACTTCTGGGTATCTGTATCAGATCAGCAGAGGAGAGAAACATCCGCTTGGATAAACACTCACGAAATGATGGCCTTTTCACATGGTCCCAGCACGCGCTATATTAGTACGTGTGGCAACAAGAAGCCCAGAGAGGACAATGCATGAGCATGCAGAGTCAGGCATGGAGAATCTAATTTAAAATATATTGGAATCGATCAACAGGGAAGAAAATGATGGAAGGAAGAAGGATCACCCTGTCAGGAGGAATATTATTAGGTGTCTGTAGAGAAAAGGAAATAAAATTAGTTTCTCTTAACATTCAAGTGCCCCTTTCATAGTAAGGCAAGAAGACTGAACAGCGGATGCTGCTTTTCTCCAGCTGCAGGTAATGGGTCAGGACTGAAAACAGGAGTTGATGAAAATGGAAAAAAAATGAGTTTAACGTAGAAGACAGAAGTCCATAACACACACGTGCAGAGGCAAGCAACAACCTAGAATGAAACCTGCAGGAAGTCAAACTTACACACATCTTATACAGACAACACGATACACGTGGGTCCAATGCTTAGAAACAACAGGTGAACTTCAAAAAAAAAAGGCATCTCCTTCATCTTTACTTCAGTCTTGCAGACAGTTTAACATGGAGGAAATGACTGCAGCTGATGGTTTTGATGCAAGTAGGATGTATCTGTTATGGTTATTTTACGGCACAAAGTAATCTGTGGTGTGACTTCCCCATCAAAAATGGTGCGATTATGCCAAAGCTTTTACATGCTCGAACATGACTTAGACAAGAACTTGAATGCCAACATGAAAGATGACAAAGCAACAAGGTGATTTTGTTCACACTGTGTTTAGCTGGTGATTTTCATTAGGAGCAAAATCCTTGCTGCTTTCCCGACTCTGCTACACAGAGACTATTGTTCAGAAGTCAGGGGTGTGTTCAGCAATCCATTCTCTTTTACTAGGAAGCACTGGCCAGCTTCTAAACCCTATTAAACATCTACCCACCTCTACTAAACATTACAGCATGTGACTACTTTCACTGCTGAAAACGCTCTGAAAAAACGGAAAGGTACATAATGCAGCATGTGGAAAAAACAATTGTGCTGCTTTCTCGCTTTGATGTCACTAAACCTCACTCAACACAATGAAATGATGCACAGAACAATGTCCGGTAGCCAGCCAAGCATTACGGGGTGTGGAAGGGCAGGTCCCTTCATTGTCTTTATTTTTACACAGAGTTTATGGCATTTTGGTGTCAGCAATACAAAAATAAACCTCCTGAAAACCAGTTTCAGATTCATGTAGAAGAGTTATTATGTCCATCTGCAAAAAGTTGCTGTAAAGTCTCCCACAGCACATAAATGAAACATAAAAGTCATCTGGGTTTAACAGATTAAACTGGTGGAAGAACTCAGCCTACTTTTTTTTTAAATTCAGAAGACGAAGATGACATATTTAAGCAGATTTAGAGAGAATATGTGCTCAGCTCTCCCCACCTTGGTGCAAGCTATGTGAACTGCTTGTTTAACTTCTGGAAAACTGGAACACAAAAATGTGTAAGTATCTCCCGCATCACGACCAGCTCCCTGCAATGGAAAACACCATGCCACACAGCCCATTTCATAAACATTAACCATTCAGCTTTCTTTTTTCTGGTACTCTAGGACACCAGCTGACTTCTTGTTTTTCTGTATGAAATGCAAAGCAGCTACAGAAATGCAACCTTTCTAGTGGATGATTAAAATGGTTTAACACTTCTAGGTGCTGCTCTTGGAAACACCTACACCCATCTTCAGCTTTAAACACCATCACCTGCCCTGGTTTCAATATAACCACTCACATTACCAAAGTCCATTACAAGAAAAATGTTCAAGAGGACCAAGACCTGATCTCCAAAAGGTGCTTGGAGGAAGATGTTACAAAACCATTTTTACAGCAAAATAGCAAAAGTTCAGTTGAATAAAAGAATAACTTTATGGCCTAATGAGCATGCAGTATAGACTTCAAATGGACCTTCAAATGTTTTAAAAACAGCATGAAAAACACCTCGGTGTTGTCAGCATTTAACAGAAAAGGACAGAAATGCCTTACGGCTGATTTGATGTTAGTGGTTTACACTTGTTGCCATTTTTTCCCTTTGCATAAGAGACAAATCACTTCGTTAAAAGGAGCGTGGAAAAAGCATCAGTCTGTCCCAGGACACTGACTGTGAAATTCCCACAGAAGAACAATGAAAACCTGAGGTCACTGTACTATTTCAAGTACACACAATCTTGTGGGGTCTTTGCAGTTTCCTTTAAAAAACATTATGAGCATAATGCAGGGAAGTGCCAGGGTTTTTTGGAGGGGGGGGCAGTGCTGCTGTTTTCCACACTCGCCCAAACCACTGTCTGATTAGCAGTGTTAGCAAGGGCGAGAGCAAGGCTTGGCACAGGCAGAGAACACGCCAGGTACTTCACTACATAAGGTCCATCTTACTTCTTCCCATGTTCAGCAAACCCTGCAGAATGAAAGAGTTTTTACAGTGATTTCTGCTGTTCTCTTTTCCTTTCAGCACTCCTCCCTCTTCTCTGCAGCTGCATGTAACATAACAGTTCTCACACAAGACTACTAGCAATCTGCTATTTCTACAATCCAACTATGTGACCAGACTGGGATCCTCCTTATCTAGGTATTTGGAAATATGAAATTGTAACTGTTAAGCAGAGATGAGTCAGTAAGGGATGGGCATCGGGACTTGGCATTCACCGTGAAGACAGAAAAATGGATGCTGAAACCCATCTTTTATGGAGCAAACCCAGGCACTGCAAACAGAAGCTTACAGCGGCATGCACCACCTGGAGGAAGGAGACCTGGTGGTCTCCTGGTGGTGCAAGGCTGGATGTAGCCAAGCAAGGGAAATTCTGATGGGATATCAAGAAGAAAGCTGTCACCGTGAGGGTGTTCAGACACCAGATCCCCCACAGGCTGTGGGATCTCCATCCTTAGGGATATGCAGATCTCAGCAGGACAAATCCCTAAGCATCCTCATCTAACATTGAAGTTGACCCTCCTTTGAGCAGGTGTGCTAGACCAAACAAACTCCTCTTCCAACCTACAGTATTCTGTGATTCTGTGAATTTTAGCAAGCTTAAACAAGAATAGGCCCAGAAGACTGAACTGCTAGTATTCCTATGGAATCCCATCGAGGGATTTCAGAGAGCTGTGGGATCTTTTCTTTCACCTGAGGCACAAGTTGAGACATTACATGGAGAGAAAAGTCAAAGCTGTGGTATGTCTTGACCATGCTTCTTTAAAAACTCATTGCAATCAGAAAGAAGAACAGATGAAAGAAATGCCAAATCTTTGTTGGCTTCATGTTTAAATCTGATTTCACTTTAATGACAGAAAAGCATGAATAGAAAATAAATCAATCTATGATGAATGCATTTAATCCTTTCAAAATATTAAATGTCGGTGCTAAGAGATGTTATAATTAATTGCCATTAAATTGTAATTTTCATTATCACAGAAATATTTTAAATAGAAGAACATGTATTTAAACAACCACTGCATTGATTAGGGATTAATAATAGCTGATTTCATAGCCTTGCTGAACAATGTCTTTAGTTCACCCAGTTTCCATGGTCACGCAATAATTTAACTATTGTTAGTTGCATGCTATATTGCAGAGTCAGACGCACTACGCTGTACTGACAGGTTGCCAAATAAAACCAGTAACACCACAGGTAAGCCAGGCCATGGCTCAGCAAGCCTGAGATCTAAGCTAAATCCCAAAGGTGAAAGCTGAATGAATAACAGCAGTAAAAATATTGTAGATTACAATAAAAATTACTTGTGTAACTGAAGGAACCATGGTATTTATAACATGCAGTTATTTCAAAGAAGGGAGTTTTAAAAATGAATGAATTTTAATGAGATTTGAAGCAAACTGCTAATAAGAAGCATTAGAGAAAAAATCCCTAATCTTCTCTGGCTCTAATCTGCAAACCCATCATGCAGAGCTCCAGCAGAAGTCCTGGAGTTGTTGTCTTTTGAGACTGGCAGAATTGATACCTTCACCTGTTAGCTTGCTTAAGAAAAGCTCCAGAAAACTGAACCACAACGTAAACTTTTCACACGCGCACACACACATTCCAGTCAGTCACTCTGTATATTAAAGTTCTTTTTTAAGAAATCCATGTGATAATTAAAAATAATAATAACAACAACTCTTTCTTTCCATGCCGTACCTGCTTTCTTGGGACTTCTGAGGTACAAACAAATTGCACATACATTCTAATTCCTCACCTCAAAATTTTCCTGCTGGTCTGTTTGATTCCAATCCAAAGGTCATTTACTGATCTGCTTTTGTGGGACAATGCGGCATGTTTGAGCAGAATCATTTTAGCCTTTGGAGTTATGCAAGAGTGGGGAAAAAAGATACCTTTCCAGCACAGTATTTCCTGCCCATGTAATAACTTTCAAAACAGTACCAGAAAAAAACCCCTTTGAAACTCTCGAAGATCTCTCTGAGATTTAAAAGGTGACACAAATTTGAAGGAATTAGCTGGGTAAAATTATACTTTGAACACCTTAAATGCGTATCTTTATCCAGAAACATCACCTGTTTTTCTAGTCTTAGAAGTGGACTTGTGAGTCGTACTGATTGTGTAATGCATTGACTACGCAAACTGAAAAGCTCTACATGGGTACAAAGGTGTGGCTTCTGTTGAAGTTATCCATGAGAGCTCCCAATAATTTACCTTCACTTACTTTCTTTAATTTTTAGCACACTGAGAAAATTAAGTGCCAAACGTCATCAGCTCAGCGTAATCAATATAAGCAACACCCAAACACGGCTGATCGAAGTTATTTCACTGACACCTCCTTAATCACACTGCATGTGGGCTCTGTATTCTGGGTATTCCCCTCCCTCAAAAATGTGAAACAGTGCTGTTGGTTTTTAAAAAAAAAACAAAAACAAAACAAAAAACAGACTATAAAATAGAGCAATTAATAAAGGAAACGCAGAGCACAAGAAATTCTGAAAGCTAAGCATCTGATTAATGTTCCCCATTGTCTGTTAATGTAATATTAATGTAACTAAAAAATAATTCAGGTATTGGTTAAGCACAGAACTATTACACATTTGCCTTACATATGCGAACAGGCTCTTTGAACTAGGACTATTTGTGTGCTTATACCCATCTTGCACACGTTCATAGCCAAATCACACAGATACATACGTGTACACAGGCATGAAAATACACTTATGACATCTTACACAGATTGTGTGCGCCTTATTTTTGCGTCCCTGAAGCCTGAGACATGACAACTCACTGACTTTCAGGTCTCCAAAATTACGGGCACATTTCAGCCTAACTCAAATACACAAGACATTTAAGCATAAGAAAAAGGTCCATGAATACACTTCTGAATAAGAAGTCCACAATGACCTGCAGCTGGTGCCAGGGAAATGTTTTTAAACTTGGCAACAGGAGCTAAACCAGAAGGGAGAGCTGACTTATGTAGCGCAGAAAACAAAAGGTGTGCTGGCATTAGATAGTTCACAAACATACACTTGAAAACTGCTAGGAACTGGTTGGGATTGGCCGTGTTCATGGAGACTGGAGAAGAGGTAAAGGACAGCCCCGTACCCAGCCCACTGAAACGGGTACTGTGGAGATTGCACCACCGTGTCCGGTCATTTTGATCATTCAGGAAAAACAGGGGGTAAAGTCCCCTCTCAGCTCCTGTGTCATTTTATGTTGCTGCAACCAGCAGCTGCTGGTCCCAGCCCTGCCATACCCAGCCTAGAGAGAGCAGCTCTCCTGGAGCCAGTGCAGAACTACACTCCACCCCTACGGAGAACACCGCTGCCAGGACATGCTGCACAGCTAAAGATTTTACATATTAGGCATCCTTAAGTGTTGTCTGTTCTCCAGGACAACTTGCGGCTGCTTTTATTTAGAAAAAAAAAAATATCTGCAGTGAGGAACTGGCTGGAACATGGCTGGCCCCAGGCGCAGAGGATACATAAGCATCTTTCAAGTGGCACAGATCATCATTAGCATCAACGTGCTGGCAAATATCAGTGCAACTTGCCTGTTAAATGTTCCAGTAAATAAGGATTTATGTCATGGGGATTTTATAATATACCCTATCAGGCATCATTATGAAGATATTTTGGGGGAGAGACAGAGAGAGAAGGACTTAATATGTAGGCAGCAGCGGATTGAAGGAAAAAAAGTGCCACCATGTCTCACTCCATGAACTCCTTCTGTAAGGACTTAGGCAACAGCTATGAACAACCATATCCAGATGCAATCAGCACATAATCTGCTATTAGAGGCTGACGGATTATCAGTGCACCTGTAGAAGTGACAGTGGCCAGAACATCACCTAGGGAACAGCCAGGAAATTGTCTACGGGAATTGCCAATTTTCTAAAAAGACTTCCTTGAGCAAGAAGTGAAACACACTTTCCTGCTACCAGGTGAGGCCATGAGGATGAACTCGCACCCCACAGGGCGAAAGAAGCCTGTGATGACACAGAGAGGGAACAGGGTGCAATTCACCTTTGAGAAAGCAAATACAGTTCTCACAGCCACAGCTAAATAGTTCCCGATACCTGTTCCTTCTCCTTTGGGCTCCAGATTAGAGCTTGATCCAATTAGACTTCATCCACTTAAATGAAGAACCGACACATAGCCCGTGGCTTTTGTCAGCACCTCCAGCCCCGGCATGCAGGGGCACGGCACAGCACTGCTCCCTTGGCACAGTGGGTGGGAGTGAGTGCACCCACCTGCGCTGTGGGTGCAGCACTGCCATCCCAAGGAATTACTTCCATTTAAACAACTTGAGACACTTAGCATTTAAAGGTAGGGTTAACCCGAATTATTGAACTCCCCAATGCATGAGAATAACAGAAAGGTCAGAAGTTCAGAACACAACCAACATCTGATGTTTCTAGACACCTCCCCTATTTATTCAGAGCCTTACTTAATTGCTATTCCATAACAGCTATTACTCATGTTAAACTGCAATCAAAGCACAGTCTCATCCGCAATTTCAGAGCAGCCTCTTTTATGATATTGCCAGACAACGTGGAAAAGCTGAAAAGAAGAACGCACACTGAAAAAACCGGCCGTTGCGCTACCAGAGTAAGTCTAGTCTCCCTGGAAATAACTGTGGAAAGATACTGAACTTGATGCAGAATTAATTATTACTCAAAGCAAACCATAGTTAGTTGACTACAGATGAGACAGCCATGTTTTCACTTTCCTTTTTTCCTGGAACCAAATCATAATCAGATCCTGTTTTCAAAAACTGGAAGCACTGCCTGGACAAAATGAGAACTGGACTTCTGGGGGTTTTTTTGGAGGGGGAAGACTGAACCCAACATATTGTATCAGTGTGGAGAAGCTGAAGCCAAAGAGGAGCCATTATTTTAAAAGAATGAAGGAGCGGGCCTGAATTTGAGAGACAAAATCCCACGAGTGAGTCCCTCGGCGCTGTACCATTGTGCAGTTTCATTGCCTTTAGTGGGGCTGCCTTGGTTTAGATTGTGTGAGAAGTGGGCTCTGCATGTTAGCTGATTTTCTGAAGAGTTTGCCAAGCCATTAAGTTAAATTTAGGTATCTTTATTAAACCATAGGATTTTTTTCGAAGAAAAATCTGGGCCGCCAGCATTTATTTTGTTCAGATAAACTCTTAAACCTCTTTGTAACAATGCATTGTTTTGTTTCATCTTTGCAGCCATAAGGCCACCCCTTGCTTGTGATTAGAGTGCTGTGCTAATACAGATAATTTTGTACCTTGCCACCACGCTTTCTTCACTGTCTCTTTGGTATGTAATTCTCTGGTCGTTCTACCTGAAAACTCAGTTCTGATAGAACTAAATCAGACAAGAAAACTTACAGAAACCAATCCCAAAACCAAAACAATCCTCAGAAACATATGCCTGGCCATTTTGACAATATCCAAGGTCGGGATGTTTGCAGTCTCTACAAGGGACAACAAATATGATTCACATGCAATGACATTTGGGATGATACTTTTTCTGTTTGCTAACATCGGAAGTATTCAAAACCTGTAAATGAGAAATCATATTTATGACCTCCCCCCCCCTCCAACAACCTTAATACAGTTCTACTAAAACCAGACCAGGATTGTGCATCCTACCGATTACCTGTCAAACAGAAAACTGACCCTGTCCAGTGGAAGTTTGTCGTGTACGTGTAACTGGGCCTGTGCTTTCAAGAGTTCCAGCTCCTGGTTTTTTTAGAAACAAACCAAACTCGACTGAACATGGGATTATCAGCATTTCCAGTTATCTCGTGAAAAGGCCACTCGGTAATGCCAGATCTTTCACAAGACCTTTGAAAAGCCACAAATGTGGCCCCTAGACTATGCCACTGTGACTGCCTGCGTGTCTGCTTAACTGTACTGTTCCCCGCAAAAACTGAAGGGCCTTTTTCTTTAAGCTTCTTTCTAAGTGAAACAGTAGGGCATTCAGCACGGCTACAAGACTGGTTAATATTAGTTTGGCTACAGTAGTTCTCTTTCAACAAAGGAGGCTCTCAGCCCGGGATACCCTCGTTCCAGCAGCAAGCGTACAAGCTCTTTTGTGTTAACACGGGCTCTCCCGGCCATCATGACCTTAGACTCCACATCAAAAGTCACAAGCATGAGTGGGCACCATCCCTCTTGTCTTTTCTCCTCTGAAAGAAATGCAAGGATTCAGCTATATGCGTTTTTAGGGACAGCAAGCGATTCTAGGCTCACATGCCCTCCTTAATTAAATTCAGGCTATCACAGAGGACAGTAGGGCCAGAATTACTTTGGGTGCTAACTATGTTCAGGATGTGAATGAAACGACGTGTTCAAAGCCGAGTTAAGAGTAAGGCCCTCCTCCCCAAAGCACCCCTGCTCCCATCAGGTGGGGAGCATGCATGCTGTCCTCTGCTTCTGCTTGCCAGGCCATCGCCTTATTCTTCTTGTACTGAATTTCAGAACTGCTGGAATGCAGAGCAATCCACGAGTTCCTCACTCTCTCCATGAATAACCCTTTACTCCAAAAGGGCTAATTTTGAGTTGGGAGGGGAGTTGTTTGCCTAATACCTACTAAATAGCCTTCATCTTTGGAGTTGTTACATCACTTGAACAACGACACTGGGAAAAGGACCATTACCTGCCAGCTCCAGATACAAAACTTCTAAATGAAATTCCAGATTTGATTTCTTGCGGGAAGAGCAAAGTGGATTCTAAACCACCCTATTTATTTTATTCTATCTCCTTCACCACAGCTTTTAAAGTTTACAGAGACTAATTCCCAATGTTTGGCTTACCAGTTTTCCCAAACCTGTCCATTCAATGAAGAGAATTTGTTTTCACATAAGGAAAAAAAATATCATTGTCATACCCTGCTACTTAATAGCTGATACTTGATACTTCTCAATTCAACACAAACAGGAACAAAAAGACCTTCAGAATCGTTAGTAATCAAATCCCCTTTCAATGAATTCTTACGTGAGATTCAGACTCCGAGCAGAAGGGGTGCACCTCCCAAACCCCACGTCCTGCGCTGGGATATCATAGAAGAGTAGTTTAGTACAGGGGATAGGAAATGGGGATTTTGTGAATCACATTGCAAACCTGTTATTTTATTTTCTTCACCATTTCTCCTTAGCTTAGGTAGCATTTCATCCACTTTAATAGCCAAAGCATGCACCCAAGAGAAAACAGAAAGACGGAAAGAAACGAAAGAGAAAAAGGAGGAAATCACAAAACAGATTTGAGAAAGAACTCAGGAATGAAAGCCTACCATTGTTCTGGCTTTTTATCACCGCTTTCATCTCTGTCCATAGTCTTTTTTTTATTGCCCCACTTTCCACAGAGGTTAATGGCAAAACCCACAATCAATTTGAATAGGGCTCTTGGATAGGAAAAATATTTGGAATAGGAGCCTGTACTCCTACGTGGTTACAACATGCCTATGAAACATCGGGATGGTCTGTGGCATTTAGCTTATTTCAGACGCCCAATGCAGAAACACAAAAGGGCCAGCTCCTGTGCTAGCACAAAGGGCTGCATTTCCAGATTTGCAGAGCTATGGGGATTTACACCAGTTAAGGACATCACACAAATCATTTTACTGTTCTAACTCTGGCAACAAATCACCCCCAGGGTATTCAAAATACCCTACTGTCCCATGTGAAAATATCTGCTTACAAGCTTTGCTTGCTTCACAGTTTCAGAGCCACAAAAAGTACACCAGAATTGCCTTTCTCTAAACAAAATGATGCTCCAGAGCCTAGAGTTTTCTGTTTGTTTTAAAATTAAGTTTCTTATACCCACAGTTAAAAAACAAATATTACAAACATAATCTAAATAGAAACTGAAGAGAACAGACTACAAGAAACCTGAGGCAACAGCTCAGAGTTGTGAATTTTCACAGTTATTTCAGTGAGGAGCCAAATCCAATTTAAACGTTTACTTTTTCAACTGTATCAACACTGACCATGTTAGCAGAAATACCTTACCCTGTGCTCTTTTAACTTGCTCTCTGTACCTTCACAAGCACCAATCCCCATAACCAGAAAAGGTAAATTTCTGGAAACTTTGAAGACAAAAACAATTTCAGAGCTTTTTAAAAAAGAAAGCAGGAATTTGGGACAAAATGTTGTCTTCAGTAGCTATGGGATTATCAAAATCTGGTTTATTTCTCTAACAATGAGAAATTTCTTAGTCCTCATTTAATCTTGACCCATGCTAAAGGTTTATCTAGCAGTAAAGATGGGAGTTGCCACACTGCCCTCAATAGCCCTTTAAAATACGGAAAGTACAAAATAACAGACTTGATTTCTCACTGTTCATTCTGAAAAAGTCTTTCACAAGAACCTTTTGTAAAGTTTTCCTCAAAATCTCATATTTAGTTTTGTGTTGTTTGGTTTGTTTTTTTTTTTTAATATCAGCATTGGGAGAGACTGGGAGTGAGAGGTTTGAATGCTTTTTTTTAAGTTCTTAGGTGTTTTTGAAGTTTATCCTTCACAGACAAAACTATTCCAGAACCTTCTGCAAAACCTCCTTCCAGGGGTTTGCTATACATCAGCTAGGCAAAAATTTAAAATGTGGATTTAAATTAAATTAAATTTTAATTAAACACTTTAAGAAGTGTGGAGGCAAAGTTAGATAGTTTATATGTCATAAAGTTAAATGACAACACACATGGTCACTGAAACACAGCTTTTACTTCTGACTGTACTCACCTCATCAGTCCCTGCCTGAAGGAAGGGCATGAGACACAGATTCCCCATCCCCTGCTGCAATATTTAGGACTAGGAATAAATAACGGCATCTGTGAGTCGTTCCACAACTTGTACAATGTAATTGTGGGCTTTTACTTCTGGAAAGGGCAGAAACGATACGGCAGCTCTGAGTAGCCTTGTCTCACTGTGATTCTCTGCATCAGTTCTGTGCTACAAGGGGATGTGCAAAGAGTTTAAATTCAACCAGTTGGTTTTATGAGTAGACAAATACAAGTCCTAGCAAGTGATTTGCTACAAATGTCCATTTTAATGAAGAACTCGGACACGTTAGTTACGACACTTACCAGGTCATTTCCTCTAAGTTAAATCCCTAAATTATACACTCAATTAGTTGGCAAGATCGCTTTTATAACCTGCACATTTGAAATATTTCTAGATGGAGAAGACTTTCATCAATGTTCAGCTACCGTCTTTGTTTCAGATGGCTAAAATGCCCTAAAACTGACTCTGGGATTCAGATATGTTTGCAGGAATCTTTACATTGGAAAGAATAAGGGCCCAGCTATCACAGGAATACACATTCAAAACACTTCGCCTGAGATCACTTAAAAACTCTTTGCAAATCTGACAGGCCTTCCAGCCATTGAGCTTGTGCTCGCGTTCACGAAAAGCAGAAGACTGAAGTATGCCGTGACACCTGCAGGCTTTGGAACAGTTGCAGACAGCAGAAAATAAAGCAAAATTTGCCACAGGAGTATGAATAAATTTGCAACTTCAGTGGATCTGAGAGGGTGGAAAAAAAAATCCATGTAAACCAGACGCATTTCATCTGGAATGAAATTCAGCGTTCCCGCTTTCACCTTGAACAGAAATTACCATGACAAGAAATGCCAGTGACCAATTTGGTAGACAAAGTAGGATGTCCTTCAGTTCACTGATCACCGCCTGTAGCTATGCAGGTCACTGCTCGAAAGAGACTGAAATCGTTTAAAAGGTAAATCGTGCAACAAGGAAGACAGCTGTTGAAACTGTCTTTTCAAAGGGCACATAACTTCAGAGGATCCTGGGTGTAGCAGAAGATGTCACTGCCCTAGCGCAGGACAGTACTTGAGCAACTCCTGCAAACTTGTCAGTTCACAGTGGGAGCTCCCTGTTTATCCTTGGGCATGGGCAGAGATTTGGGGATAAGGTTTTCTTGCAGGAAAAGATGTGGGAAAGCCCTGCTTCAGAACAGAAAAAGAAACAGGAAAACTTTCCTGCTGTTCTGCAGCCTGAATGGGAACCAATCAACGCATACAGATCCCTGTATTACTGAAGCCGATTATCATTGACCACTTAAAAATAGAAACTGCATGTCTCTTTTTATGCCAAACGGGAACCCAGACCAAACCTACTTGGGTCATTGCAGATCAAAGGATTACACAGCCAAGGAGCTCCCCTGCTGAAGGGCACTGCTATCAGAGCAAGGTTTTTGCCCCAGACACCTAAGATACTCATACAATTGCATTTTGTTCTCTGGTGCAGGTAGTGCTGTGCAGCCACAGGCAGTCTTTCATCCCCATGAAACAGAGTTTAGAATTGATCTAAAGCCAGCTTAAACACTTCTGACGGGAAAGACAGCTCACCTTTCCTACAGGCTTATTCCAGTGGTCACTACATTAGGTGTCAAGTTTTTCAAACCATACTTTTTCTAACGTGGCTCAAAAGTAGTAATAAAATAAAGGCACTTCCACCCAGGCAGCCTAGCCACCAAAACAACACATCAGGCTCCCACTAAAAATGAACAGTTTCCAATCTGAAATGCAACATTAAAAAAAAAAAAACCCCGAAATGTACCACAGAGCAGGGTACACCACAGGGCTCCTTTGAAAGCTGGCTTTCCTCTGGGGATTTATCAGGAGCACAAATCTAGCTCACCCCCATCCCCCAGGATTTTACATCTCTAATTACCACTGGAAATTTCACACCTAGGGCACAGCCTTAGAGCTGAGACCCAACTTTCCAATTACACTGCGGGAGCTGATAAAGTCACCAAGCTACTAAATGCCAGATATGTTAATAAATACCATGCTGTCCGGTTAACCAGGTGGGAAGGAGCCCGGGAGCAGCGATGATAGCTGATTCTCTGAGCTGGTGGCGGCTTCCCTGTGGCACTGACACTCACTGCCTTTGCTGTGGAGGCAATACAGCTGCAGGGATCTCCTTCCAAATTCCTGACTTGCATTAACCTCTTCCTGCCAACTCCTACAACCATGCCAAGCCAATCCACAGGATACTGCCATGTTAATGTAGCACAGGTGACAACCTTGGTTTATAATTATATATATATATATTATATATATATATATACACACACACCTGGTTTGCTTTTCATTTAATTCCTCAACTGAGCAGGACAAATTTTCTCCGCTAACGTACCCTGCATAAGCTCCGTGGCAACGCGTTTTCCACAAACAAGTTTTGGGGTCCTGTCTTTACTTGCAGAGAGCTACTCCAGCCCTGCAACACAATCCCCTTCTACTGAACAAGTAGCCATGAGAACCAAAACTCCACACCTAGGTTTAAGATGATAGCAACCACTGATACTATCTCTCACTTATCATTCCAGAACTGGGCGAACTAACCATAATAAGAACTTACTGAACCTTAATAAAGGAAAGAGAACTTGCTAAAGCATTTTTCTCCCCACACCTGCGCTGACATTCTCACGAGCACAAGGACCAAGTACGCTCAACTTCTCGATTATCGTGCACAAGAATTAAGGGTTTCTTTTGACACAAAGACAGCTTGAATTCACTCGTAGCAGTGTCTTCTGCCACATCCCGCTTCCCTCCGGCCCATCAAGGCAAATGGGAGCTGGGATCTCCTGCAAGGTGACCCTTCCCAGGTGCAGAAGCCGCCAGTCTGGTCCCTTTAGTATAGTCCCACAACTTGGGCCGGCTTCACACCCCAGTGGGAGAGGGCCGAAAAATCTCCTTTTAACACTCCACAATCATCAAGTCGAACAACAGAGTTTCCTTAGGATCACTGCTTCAAGGCATTTAAAAGAGGTGGAATGTAGGAGCGCCTAGGTGATCACTCACGATCTAAACTTGCTTTGCCCCTAGCATTTAGGGGCAGAATTAGGTTGGCTCCTCTTTTCTTCTCATGTGAAGCTGCCAGTGCCAAATCTAACGTATTGTCTACCTTAGGAAAGAGGAGATCAGAGAGACTTGTCCTCTACTCCTTCCTGATTCACACTTTTGCTCTGCACAGGGCCTGAGCACTTGCTCTGTGTTATTTTAGTCAAAACAACATGCTCCTAAGCGCTTTTTTTGAGGAAAACTCCCAACCTTCACTAGATCTGAACAGTACCTCGCTACAATCTAGTGCAAAGCTGTGGATTCACGTGAAAACTCTAGGAACTGTGAAAAACGAGAGGCAAAGCCAGTGTGGGAAGAACACGAGCAGAGGCTACGGTAACTCCGTATGGTGCCAATACTGGTGCTGCTCTAGAGAGCCATCCTACTGGAAGCAAGAGGGATGAAACACAGTTATAAAGGAGAAAAACACAAAAATAAAAAGGCAGGAAAGCTTCAAAAGGTACTTTGTATCAGAGACTGAAGAAGGTTTGAAACATATCTATCTGCTCTTACTTGTTTGTACACCTCCACAGTGGAAAAAGGTAAAACTGGTGATAAATTTGTAATTTAAAAACATTACAGGTCATCCTTGCTGGGTCTGAGTCTGGATGCACTGAGCAATGCCCAGTGCCACAGACCACCCAATGTTTTCACCAGAGCCTTCTAGTAAGAGGACAAGAATCACCTCAAAGTTTTACAACTACAAATTAATGGCTTTTTAGATGTTCTTCAAACAAAGAGCCATTAATCCAAGGAAAGACGCCTTCTGTGTCAGCAGAGTTAAGCCACTCCCTTTACAGCACACAATATTTTGTATGGTTATTTAGCATTTCATGGAGTATCTAATGCATAATTTAAAACATTTCCTGTACCTAAGCTCCACCCTGAACAAGATCATTGACAGCACTACTTTTCAAGCCTACCTTCTCTGCAATATGAGTAAACAGCTATGGGATGGTCTACTACAAAGTCTCTCCTTACAATTGCAGGAGAATTCACTGCATTTTGTCTCTTTCGTTAGAGGAAATTGCAGCACGTTTAGGGCAAGCATTGCAATTTTTTAAAAAAATTTTTTTTTTTAAGTCAACACAGTGCATTCCACTGAAGGGAAAACTCACTTTCTGTGCTTTCAACACTGCTGTCTGCTTTCCTCTTTCAATGTGATGTAAACACAGAGATAATGGATTCCTGAAGCAGTGACCCTGAAAATGATAAAATCTGCCTTCTTTAGACTGCTAACTTAACCAGCAAAGAAAGAGGCGTGAGCCAGTATTTTTTTCCCGGTGCCACAAACTTACCTCGTTCTTTTTAAAGCAAGTACCGCAGCCTAAGATCTGACAGATGTCCAAGATAAAGCCTCTAATGTATTCCCTCGTGTGCAAGTTCGGAGCCTGGATTTTCCATGCCTTGCTTGAGGAATGCCTATGTTGCCAGTGTTTAAGACACTGTCATTTTATCTTATTACATCCCGTACGCAGCCATTACTGTGAGCCAGTTTACAAGATAAACAAAGTACTATGAATGAAAGATTTTTTTTTTCCCTCCCTCCTTAAGCCAACAAATAGGAACATTCTTTGCACAAACCAGGCTCTTCCTCCCTCTCTGACAGGAACCACAGGACCACACTTGTGGCACAGACCAGAGTAAAATAAGAAACATGCACAGAAGGGCTGAACTTCACTGTACTCAGCCTACTCTGGGATCATTTACAGAGTCACATGGATGTAGAGGAAGAGGAGGTTTGGTTTTGGTTAAGAATGCTTTTTTATTTTGAAACTGCAATACTAGAGTTCATTCATCGCTGGGACATGCCTTACACAGAGAACAGCAGAGCTTGTTTTACCCTGTCTGAGGCAGAGAGATGCTGGGCACAATCCTCCTCCGCTGCACTGCTAATATCTGGGTTTCCAGCACAGGTCAGAGGCCTACCCTTCAGAGAGCACACGACCATTCCCCAAAAGAAACGTCTGTTTTCTCACACAGATAGAGAATTTAGTGGGAACACATTAAAGGACGTTCTCCCTGTCTAAAATAAGAATAATACAAAATGAAGAAAATTGGGAATGTCAAAGTACATGAATGCTATCTCGGAGATCATCTACGACATGAACAAACTAATTTGTTTGGAAATGATGCAACTGTTCTTCATTTGAAGAAGTTAAGTCACCCGCCTTTACAGGAGGCATACAGAGAGTTAGAAAGGGCTCTCGCACTGCAAACTGCACCCAAACAAAGCTAGAATTTTATGATTAATTTCCAGAGTTATGACTGTATTATATTTAAGGATAAAAATCAATGGAAAGACCACTTCCTCACTCTCCCCCTTATTTTTCTAAGCGACTTGGTCTGGGTTAGTCCTCATCTGTAATGCTGAGTGGCTCAGAGGTTGGACATGCCTCTTAACACTGTAAGGCTGAGGACACCTTCAGAGAAATAAAAGCCACACAGTAGCTCTTAAAAAGAACACAAAGCTTCTTCCTCTAGCACCACTTTTGGCCTCTCTCATTAACACCCTGATGCAATGAGAACAAGCCCAGACTAACATGTTTACGAGGATCATATCATAGCAACACCTACAAAAAAACAGCACATGCTTACCTTGTAACTGCTTGAATCTTCCTTCTAACTGATTATAGTTATATGGCACCTGAGCTGCATATCCTGGGGACAACGGTCCAGGCATACTGGTTGATTTTTGTAATTCCATTTACAGGTAACACAGCGATACGATGAACTGCAGCATAAAGGAACCACAGGTTTCTTTACCATACATCCAAGTAAATCCCAGCTTCCTCGGTAGTTTGGCTTCAGTCCCTAGAGAAAACGCTCTCGCTGAGCCCTAAGTAAATAACAGCTTTGGTTCAAAATCCAGCAGCGTGGGTTGGCGGTAAGTTGTCTGTAACGGATTCAAACTTAAAGCACCACGAGGGGTTTTTTGCTGTTCCNGGTTTCAAATGCTTGCCTGGCTCTGGCAAAACTCAATCAAATAAAAGCAAGCCTACGATTCAGCCCAAAGTAAAAACAGCATGGAGCCAGGCGCTGCCGTCCTTGCCAGCGCTTCCAGGAGCTGTGCACACCTCAGACCTTTCTGCTGGTTTGTAATATAATCAGCAGCCGCCCGGGTGCAGGCTGATGTCACTTGATTACCATACAGCACCGTGGAGGAAACGAAGGCTGTACCAAGGGCGAAGGGGCGGTGGAGCAGGGGAAGAGCAGGACAGCTCATGCAACGCTGCAGCACGCTCTTCCGCTGGGTGCAGCCCGCGCCACCCTGCGCCCCAGGAGGCAAGGTGGCAGTGGGGTCCACAGCCCTCCGCTCCCAACACACTGCCATGGCCACAGCAGACGGTGGTATCTTCCTGAGCAAAGCTGGTAGAATTACAATCTTTTGTTAAGAGCCTCATGTAACCGAAAAGTCTCAGATTACTATCACATGAAAAGGAGGACACTTTATTTATCTGCAAGGCTGTTCACTTGAAAAAGTAACACACACACACAGAAGCACTCATTCAGTATTTAGCTAAAGGCGAGGAGGGGACGCAGAAAAGATGTACGCTCCAGCACACTGGGAACAAACAAAAGCTTTGTGAAAAGGTTCTTTAAACAGCCTCCTGTCGCTTCGTTTTATGTTACTTGTAGATATTGAGGATTTTGACATCTCCTATGTATGTGGCTCCTCGCCCATTTATCAGTGTGCTGGGTATTACTGCAAGATTAATAGTTGTCTGGGCTATGCACTGGAGGGGGAGGGCTGTAACGTAAATAAGGATGCCTTGCCTCTGATTGACACCTTAATACCCTGCTGTAATATAAATGTGCACAACAGCAGCAGGGCTAGGTTCCTGCAGATGGTATTAGAGGATGCCAGTTTTCCCTCAGAGGCATGAGCTCCTAGCCCTCACTTATGAATAAGTTAAATTAAAAGGTCAATTCCACATACATATTCTCAGTATGTAGCATTTGCCTGGTCATTTTTAAAACTGTTGATAATGTTCACACAAATGTTTTCTCTTTTTTTCTTTTCTTGCATTTCCAAATGCCTTTCCAATGGAATCCATGTTCTCTTGTCCTCCCACTCCATCCCCTCATTAAACATTTCAGAATGTTGCCTTTGTTTTGATACTGCCGTTTCACAAGTTTTTAGTCATACAGTAATTTATGTGAGGACAATTTCTGTGGGAGCAGCTCAGTCCACTCCCACTGACTCGCTGCAGCCCTAGGTCCTGCTAGGCGTAAGGTGGAAATTCAACCAGCCATTACCAACACACCAGGGAACAAACATGCAAAAAGTCCAACCATGAACACTGCTAATTTAGGGAGAAGTGATGGAAGTCAACACTTCCCAGCTGAAGCTGGGGTTTCCAAAAACACATGGACTGTTGAAAATGCCTGGCACATTGCTCCCGAGGTCATAAACACACTTAAAATATTTATGGCTTTTAACTATACTGTTTTACTTAAATCAACAACATAGCCCTAGCCCAGAGTTGCTTATTATATTGATACAGAAGGGCTTTTACTAGCATATTTCAGTGAACCCCTTTATATCAGTATAGCTGTATTTACACAAGACTTTTGGTACAACAGCAGACCTCAAGTAGAGCCTAAAACATTTTTGAAAGTTGGCCTTCAATCTTTTCAGCACTGCCTACACTTGTGACACTAAAGACTATTCAGCTGCCCAGGACAGACTTCACAGTGTCAGGGAAGAAAGCCATTGTCCTCAGGGGCAGCTAAAACACCGCCGTACAAGGGACCGATGTACTGCAGGCTTGTGCCCTAGAAGTATGTTTGCAAGGGGAAAGGGGGATCTGAGGAAGCACCTGCACTTGTTGCTGCAGCAGGCAGGATGCTGCTCTCCAGACAACAATGCGCTGATACAGCACAGCGAGTCCCCCATTCCTGCTAAGCCCTACCCTGATAATCTTTGTACAGCCAGCTGTCCCTCCAGCATGCAGAGACCCACACGCTGCAGTTGTGGCCATGGGATTTCCAGACTGGGGTCGGAGGGAAGAAAGGCAACACAAAAATACAAAAGGCTCCAAAATTTACAGGAACAGAGCTCAGTAAACTGAGCCGTTAACATACAAACGCAAACTCCCCCAAAGCTCAAGGAGCATGTTTTACCCAGCACACAAGTACAGGCTTATTTCCGTCACAAAATTTTTTCCTGCAGCTTTCTACCAACAGCAGCTTTTGCCTGCGATGCCTGACCTATGTTATAATTAAACGAAACCCTTCCCCTCAAGAGCAGGCAGGCAGCCAGGCCCTACCTGCAGGCATATCAGCTCATTACTGTCCCACCTTGAACAAACAGGTGTTGCTATGCAAGCTCAGAAGGTAAAACTGAAGTCCAAGTGACTGACAGGAGAGCTGGAGCATTTTTAACAGCATGAAGGCTATACATCAGGAGCCAGGAACTTTTCCCCAGCTGAAAGCTTTCCCAGCACCTTTGGCAGGCAACACACTAATGCACGTGGCCATTATTAAAAATATTAAGTAGTAAAATACTGCAAAAGCAAAACATTGAAAACTAAAAATAATCATTTGGCTTTGACCCCTACAAAGCACAGACTGGCTTTCCCCACTCCGTCATAAAACATTACCACCACGTACACGAATTTACACTTCAGATTGTCCCCTGTGGGACAACTGAATCTGGTAAGCCTAAGATTCCCAAGAAATACTGAACAAAAGTTGGGGTCTGAGGTTTTTTGTCCATGTCCCCTCTCTGTCCCCGCCAATTCTGGCCTGCCCAGTAGCACTAAATGCTACCTTAAAAAGAGAAGGAATTGCAGCAGGCATGGAGTAGTGCAGGCTACACAGCGAGTAGGGGGAAAGCTGAAGGAAAAGGGAATAATCCGTGTTTGAACTGAGCTTATTTTGTTCAAGGTTTGAAAAAGAGACACAAGACCCTAATGCGTTGTGAAGAACTCAGCAACACTCACTGTGAAATTCTGACCTCATTTTAGCTGCCATCCAGGATGGCATTCGGACTGAACAACAGGTCCCCAAGCAACAGATGTGACAGACTCTGTTAATGATCATATCAGCTCCTGGGGATGGCCCTGATCACCAGGTGCTGCTGACTCATCTGCCAAAGCATTACTGCTGCTTTGCCGGGCCCCAGCGTACATTTTGAAGGCTCCACTTCACAGGTTGGTGGTAATTCAATAGAAAGAGCAAAGCAAAATGGGGATCTGTCTGTATTTGTGAAACTCTACACCATATGTAGCAAGGCTTCTTAAAAATGGGCATCCTGCCACCTCCCATTTTTATTTGGGTCACATCAATCCTAATACATTTAGCTAGTGACTCCAAATTAGTAAACCTGAGACCTGTTTAGTGCCGCTATGTAGCAATGCATCAAATCGATCACAAGGTTCTCGCATGCAAAGCCCATTTTTATACCTGGTTTCTACTCATTTTCTCTGTTTCTCTTTAATTGACTAAACCTGTGACATTACTAATTAGATAATATGTTATGGAGGTGAACTAATGCTTTAAAGGTCATAGATAACTTTTAGCACCAGTCCAAGTGTAACTTATCAAATCAACACAGCTTGAAATTGTCCACAGTGTAATTCATCACTGATTACACTGTTGGAGAAAAATAAGGGCCAAATCATATATTAAGTTCAGTATATCAGGGAGGGAGGGGTTGTTGGGTTTTCTCCCCGCTCTAAATTTTGTTCTCAGTTTTCTCCCATGGCTGTGAAATAATTTTTGCTTGCATTCTTTGAATTGTACCTCTCCCATAGTACTTGACTGGTAATGATGGCTTGCATTATTTGTGTACTTGTTAAGAGTTATTAAATAAAAATGCAAATTATTATCCACTTAACTGCAATGCAAAGTGTGACTTAGTTGACATTATTAGAGCTTTGCAAAGCCTCAAGGAGAACAAGAGGTTGATTAGAGTAATATTATGAATGTAGAAGTAACATTTGGAGGCAGGTGCTTACCCCAGAACAGAAGAGGATCTGTCTTTACGTTGTTCTGAAAAATTGCTGCTGAAGTGAATGGACTCCTACCACAAAGGAAAAACCTAATGTTTCTAAGGAAAAAACTAATGTTAGATCTAGCAAAATTACCATCCAAATCCCTCATCATCAATGTTTCTAAGATTGAACAAAAGTATCGCTTTTCTCAGCCAAAAGAAATCCCTTAAGAAAAATCTTAGCACAATCTCAAAAAAAGTATAGACAGAAGACCCTCTAAAATTCCTGGCCAAAGATCCAGTTCATAACTTTTGCAGAAAATAATTGGTAAGCGTGCAGCACTAATATTACTCACACAGCCTCGCTAGAATTGGAATAGCTAGAAATTCCCTGACAACCTCATCCATCCCTCAATCCACACTATCTTCCACCAATAAAGTCAACCAATATTGGCTGGCTTTACTGGGTCAACAATGAAGATAGTACGTGTAGTGGATACAACGTTCAAAACAGGCCCACCCTCAAAATACATTCACTTTATGCATACGTGAAAACCCAGAAAGCAATGCACAACACGTTCCCTGGGTACCATAAAACGAATGCATGCTTTGTACTGTTGTGTTCTGAAAGCAAGATGAGATTTTACAACTCCAAAGACAATTATCTTTCTAATGGGAAGCAGAGTACACACCAGCGCTTACAACAATTATGAATCTGGTTAATCATCACCCTTGTCTTTCCTCTTTACTCTTATTTGCTCTTGTAAATTCCCTAGTTGGTGACTAACTAGAAAAAAATTACAAGATAAAAAGGATGATTTATTAATCTAAAATGCCACAGAAGTCACATAACATTTGCTCTTCTCCTGAAAGAGGGTAAAGTTCTTACACATCCCCTCAGCGCCACAGCTAGGAACTGAAAACCCGTAATCATGTTTGCCTTTCTTGGCTTCTCTGCTGATACCCCCACCTACATAGTAAAAACAGAATCTCTCCCTATATAGGCAGAGTAAGAAAGATGGGTTTTGCTGTGGATTGTTCTAGAATGTAACAGGAAACAGCTGTTTTTATCGTATTTAACAATTTGCATAACATTAATCCTGAAGAGTTAGCTGTTTTCCCTCCAGTTTGTATCTAAGATGCTTGAACACGGAGAAGCAGCCCACACACTAAGCAGAAATTAGCGTGCCAACTTAATTACCTCTTCTGCAGGTATTAGTGGGAACAGAACCATTCATCTTATAAACCCGCCATTTCCTGCAATACTTAGCAACTGTCTCAGAAGAAGGTGAAATAAATACAAACAAAACAAGAGATCTTAAGTAACATTTCCAGTTCAGAAAGTATTTCAATTTTTTCTGTCTGAAGGGGATTTTAGGTTTTAGGTCAGTAGCAAATACCAAGGCATTTGGTCCTCCAACTCCCTCCCAGATATATTCTCCGTCACTCAGTGTGGGCTTGGGAGAGCCAATGCAATCAAAACCAAAGGAAAGGGGCAGATTAAAAAGCAAGAGACAACAAGGATTTTTATTACAGAAGGGTCTGTTCACGTGTTTTCCTTTTGCCATGTCCAGGCTGGCCTTCCAGCAGCTCTGCACCGAGTCCCAGGCACAAACCAGCTTTGGGCTCAAGAAGAACCTGTAGGTTGTGACGTTTGTGACCAAAGCAGCACGAAACCTTTGGGAATATTTTCACAAATCAGGCCAGAATATCAATTTATTACTGAAACTGGGTCAGTTCCACCTGGTTTCGGGTTTCAGTTTACACAAGTCCCAGATTAACAGGAAAGTTGACATGACTTTTGTAACAGTGCGTCCTTGCTAACTGCAACAGTGGAACACTCACCAGGAGAGCCCGCAGAAAAGAGCTACATGAGCAAGGCATGTTTGGAAGAAATCATGGTCTCTGTTGGTTTGTATTCCAGTCCAAATGGGTTCTTCTGAACTGTACCGCTTCCCACACGCTGTGAACTCATCAAAGCAGGGAAGCAGTCCCTGAAAAACTGTAACAACTACATTCATAGGTTTTGTTTGTGGCCCACGAAATGCACTTGGTTTGCTCCCTGACTTAGATGAATAACCCTTAAAAAGTCTATGAAAAATCAAGAATGGTGCACAGGTATGCACTTAACATACTCGCTTTCTGTGAAATTTTGGCATGAAAACACTTCTTGATTTTCATCCAGAAAATTCTTTTTTTATGGGTTTTCATGTGCTTTTTTAGAAACTGGAATTATTTTCATTGCCTCTCCCTCCCATCCTCCTCTATCTGAACTGCATCTATGTTTACATGTGGGAGAGAGAGAGGTTCCCACCCTCCCTCTTTTTCTTCCTTTTGCATGGTTTCCTTCCCCCCCCCCCGTTTGACCATGAACACAGAAGATGCACTGTTGCTACACTATAATCATTCAGGCATAAAAATTCAATCTCCTGCTACTCCTAAGCAAAATGGAAATTGGGTGAAAACAACAAGCAGAACACACCGATCTTTACAAATCTCCATGAACCAGAGTATTTATTTCTACTGTTTCTCTTGCTTCACATAGAACAGAAAACATATAAACTATATTAATGTTCACAAATATATGCCAATTGTGACCAGTTACATTCACATGTGGCCAGTTTAGGGGAGAGGAATAAAAAAGTACCTCTCTGTTTTGCCAGTTCCATAACTGGAGGAGCTCGAGCCCCTAAATTAGAAACCTCTGAAGTCAGTTGGGCACTCTACAGAAATTTAGATCCTCTTATACCTAAGCAACTAAGTTCCAGAAAAGCCGAGGTAGTACAGGTTTGCACTGATCCTGCAGTTAATTCAAAATGAAAGAGAAGGAAAATGTTAGGGAAAAAATTGTTGGAAGTTTTTTTTTTTTCCTTAAAAAAAAAAAAACATACTAGATGCAGAAACATGAGCTGAAAGCCTCATTTTAAAAGCCAACATAAAAGAGACATCTATTTATTTTCAAAAACCTTCCTTCATCGAATCTCACCCACAAAATTTCCCCATCTGGGAATTGCCTATCTCTGCAAAAAAGCTTAGTGATCAATTGACAAGTACCATCTCAAACTCGCTAGGTTGTTATTCCAGAGCAAACCGTATTTCATTTTTATATGATGTATAGACTAAATATAATAATATATTGTACACTTATATGTACAAATACTGTCCACATCTGACACCCATCTGCCTTAAAGGCTTAACAACATTTAAAGGAAGCAAAACTTCAAAAAATCATCATACAACATACAAAGGGGTTTCCAAAAAAATAGTAGCATTTGCATTGCTCACTACAAGAGTTCAAAACTGTTAGGAAGAATGCTAGAAACTAAAACAGTGGAACTTGGAAGTGGATTTTCATCATCCTCTCTACTTGTCTGGTCCTCATCCCTGTTCCTGTTCTTTTTGCCTCTTCCCCATCAAGACAATTCATCTCAAGGCAATCTGCGTTTGTACCTCTCCAGGATATTACCTCAAGATAACAATCAAAGCTCTGATCTGAGAGAATGATTTCATCACTAATCTTTCCCCATTAAAAGAGCTCCATGGTTAACAGAAATTAGTAAACATTTTTTAATCCCGTATTGAACTGCGCTTTGCAGTATGCTCCGCCAGACATTATTTATACTTCAGGGAGTGCTTTCATGCAGTATCCAAGCAACAAATAGAAGGAAAAATGCAAGGCACATTGCAGATTTGGCTGAATAAATAAAATAAATACAGAAACCTTGCTAGTTAGATGCTAAAGACATGAGATGAGAACATTCTCTTCTGCATATGCATTTTTTGTGGAAAGACTTCTTTTAAATTATAGGCTCATGACTAGGTTTTGAAACGCATCCACAGCCAACCTCATCCCTGGTAAGTCATAAATTTAAAAAAAAAAATTGCCATTACTGGCACATAGTTTCTATAAACAAGAAATCCTTTCCATTAAGATGACTCAGCAAAATATCTAAAAACAGTATCATCATTTCAATGAAGGGTCATTAATAGTTATCCCATGGTTTCTCCATATTAAATATCCCCAAAACATTGATTCCAACAGCAAAGAACGTTATAGTCTTTTCAGTCTTCAGGTTTCCCAGTGATGGGCCACCACGGGTCAGATTCCCAGCTGTGGTTTACAGCATGGTCTCACAGAAACCTCATGGTCCAGATTCTCAGCACGGTCCCACAGAAGCCAAGGGAGAATGCCAATTTATACCAGCTGACAATCTGGCTGGTAGGTCTCTCTCCTCCTAAATGATCAACTTCAGCATGATTTTATCCCAGCTCTACTATTGTGCCTGGCTTAGCTCCCACTAACTACATGGAGGGTATCTCACAGTGAGTATTCTTCCTTTCCTTGAGCAGCTGGTGCAGCCAGAGTGTTTTACTCTCCTTCACAGATCCTACCCTGCCCCTCCCTGCTGGGCTTGCCTGTCCCTGCTTCAGCTGATACAGAACACTGCATCTCACTCATGTCAGCATTGCAGGCAGCCAAAAGCACGTCCCCCGGTGCTTTTACTCTTTCCTGATGCCATGGTGATGAATGGACAATGAAAACTAAAACAGACAGGAGAGCGCCGTGCTGTGCCAGTTTGGACAGTAAGGCATAGTTCTCACCTAAAATCAGTGCAAGTAAGGAAGCACACTATGAAAGTTAGTGCAGTGCCAATGTCTCTAATACCCAGGTATGATAAAGCAGATTTACCTGCTTTCAGGATTACCCTCATGGGTATTTCACCGGTAATATCCTAAAAGCAGATACACATATGCACACATGCACACAGAGTCAGCATGCATATATTAGTTTTCCATCTTCTTCCTCTAGGTACAGATGGCTTTTTATATTTAATCACTTCTTAACTACAGTACAGAATTCTCTTGTACCTTATTTTGCTAAATTACTGAATTGCTGTCCAAGCGTAGAATCAGCCCTTTGTGAATAAGGGCTGGCGTACATCTGGAGTTCTCCACAAGAAACTACGAGAAGCAGATATGGTACCTGTATTCCAGTCCAGGAGCTTAATGCACAGGAATTCAAAGATCTAAAGATCGATCAAGACAGGCTCATTTGCTGGGAAGATGCTGGGCTCTCCCGTGTACATGTCCAACTCGGTATTGCTTAGTCTTAAAAGAATTTCGTCAGACATAAAATGACTGCAGCTGCCAGACTTCCCAGAGTGGGGTTACCAGCAACTGCTCCTATGCTGCTCCCTCCCCAAAGAAGCAAAAAACCTATTTTTCCAGCTCTGCTTGTCCTGCCTGAGCAATGTGTGCCAGATTACAGTTATTCACCAGGACGCAATCACTTTCATGTATCACTTTGTTACTAAGTAATCATAAATACTATCCATGAAGCAGACAAGCACGCACAATTCCAGAAAACTCTGAAGTTACATTCAGCAGTGCTTTTTTTCAGAAGCTTGGCTCTATACGCAGGAAGCTACATTGGACCACGGATCTGGTATCTAATCAGACTACAGAGAATGACTTACACCTCCACGTAGTCTGCACACTACTTGTTTGAGTCTAAAGAGAGAGAGCAAACCCCCAAACTATGCATATCTGATACCGAAAATCATGTTGTTATAGCAATGAGATATAAATGACCTCTGTACCAAATCACATTTTTGATGGGACATCATTGAATACAAGTAGTTCAGGTTATTTTATGTACTGTAGACATACAGTGCCACTTTTTTTGGGTCAGTCTACTGATGACCTTTAAAAATAAAAACGCTAGGAACGAAGTATTATTTATTGTCTGAGTTTTGCTACCTGCTTTAAAAACAGTTCTCCACCAGCAACTTTAAAAGTGAACACATAAATCAGCAGTGACAGATGAGCTAAGCTTTTTCTTGTTTTATGATAAGAGCACAGTGTTCATCAGTAGTCACAGCCAGCACTGCAGGTGACATGCGTAAGTACAGCAGCTTCTCCGCTGCCATGCTCTCTCCCTTGATGCCTGCATGACACAAAACACGCAAAATGATACCCCTGTTTTTAAACACCCGCCTCCTACGGATTCTGGTAAGGTACTGCAGCTTAGAAACTATAGCTGAGAAATCGTTCCAGAAGTAAAATTCCGAAGGAAAGCATTGGGTGAGGTTGACATTTGGAAAAGCTTTTGCTGAAACAATTCCATCAGCTTTTATCTGAGCAAAACAAGATTTTCCAGAATCCTTTCACGCTCACCTAAGTCTGCATTAGGCCTTTGGCTGCTGAACAAAAACATGGACTACTAACCAGCACTGCCACACCAGTGCTGAGAAGATGCATCTGCAGCTTCACTGCTGTAAGGTTTTTATTTCTGTTCAGTGTCAAGTGAATCCTTCACATGCCCTTCAAACTTGATCTACGAGCATCAATATACTGCTGAGTTCTCTTTCCTTAACCACTTCCTGTTATTAAAATTAGTGCACTGATTTCCAAGTCCCAGATAGCTCAGGCACTGGATATTCATGAAATGTGCTGCAAGAGATTATTCTCAGTATGCTTTTTCAAAGCCAAGAATAAACCAAAGGTTTATTCTCTTAAGCTTTAAATCATTGTATTTTGTCCTTTTTTATTGACTTGAGACCTGAAACTTCATTCTGACCATGCAGGTTTTTTCTACCTTCAGTGTATACTCAGAGTGACACAGTAGAAACTTTGCTATGAGAGATGCTAGACAGCAGGGACAAGCAGGTGCATGATACCTGAAGAATACTACAAGCAGGATCTTCCTTTTCGCTTTTTTGGGGGGTTGTTCTGCTGGTTTTTTGCACTGGAGCTGTGGGGGTAATGGCTCAAATGGCAGGGCCAAAAGGGCTAACTAGCCCCACATATGGTACCCAGCACTTTCCCACTGCAAGTTTTCTCTATCTTTTTTATCCTTAAGAAACAGGTATTCCACTATATCAAAAAGAAAAACTTTTCCATAGTATAACTTCAGTAACAATTTTAATGATTTTCCCTTTTTGCTTCTGGGAGAATTTAAGTTACTGGCGTCAATTACAAGCCTAGTTTCTCTTTGTGCAAGAGGGACAACTAAGGAAAGCTGCACGACAAATACAGTCTCCTTACCTGTATTCGCCTGTAAGGTTCATGAACAGTGATGTGCAATAGTCACTTAGGTGGAGCTGAAAAAGGAATGCACAGCTTTATCTGCCCTGTGCTAAGAAGATATGCCTCTTATTTCATAAACTTTGGAACTATTTTTAATTCATATAGCAAACAGCTGAATGACAGACCCTCTGGTCACTCGGGTGAACAGAGAGGACAAAAGGGCAAAATACAAATGAGCAGAAAAGCGAGTAACTTTAGCCAAGCATTTTTTAATATTGAATTAGCTAACTGAAGAAATGGAAAGTTTTGGAGGTGACAATTCTCATAGTACCTGAAAACAGCATCTGAGAGCGCGAGCATGGTACATCTGAATGTCACAGTGCCAGACTGAGTGTGAAAAATTCTGCTGAACAACTGAACTGTTTCTTAAGCCTTTCGTAAGAGCTCTATGCGCCAAGGCATAGACACAGCAAATCTTGTTAGCTAATGGTCCTTGACAGACGAAAGCCAACACCTGAGGATTTGCAAGTGAAGAATTTTGCACCAACTTGATACCTTTTTGGCTTCTACAGAGCAGGCAGAATTACCTGGTCTTCCAGCAAGACCTTCCAAAGAACCACAGAGAACAAGGGCAGGTGAAAGATTATTTCCTACAGTGGCATATCTTACTTTATAAAGTAGAGATCAGTTACCACCTTCTCACATCAGTGGCAGAGTGGGTTAGTTCAACATGAATGGCAAGCAATCTGGTTGCATATCCCTTCAAATCTGGATTCTGATTGAAAGCTGAGTTCCCAGACGATTTATTTGTTTTAAACTGAAACAATCCTTCACATTCTGGTTTTCGCAGTATACAGACCACTTTAATAATATCGGTTATCAGCTGCTGTGCTGACTATAGTGCTTTTCTACTTTTGTTACATCACATCCACTTTAACTGAGCTTTTCTCCAATACCTTGTCCGTTCTGATCACAGATTATTCTAACCACTGTCTCCTGCTTTGCGCCTTAAATATTTCAACAACCTGCTGGAACATGGGGCCATTACGATTCTTTAGAGAACAGAGTATCAGGCTCTGGCTACAGAACTCGCTCTTTACTTTACCTTAAAGGAAATAAGCTTCATTTGAATTATAGTAAATTAGAATCAATACAAGATGGAAGCTTCACAGAAGAGGCACTTCACAATTTGTTGAAGAACATGCACAGAAGATGCTTGCGCCAACAGAAAGATTCACATTGACTATACAACTACTAGTCAGGCAGTGTAAAATTCCTACAGTGGGTCTACTTTTGATGCAACAGCTTGCATCTTATAGACGGGGAATAAAGAACCAGTGCCTGGTCTGTTCATTTTGAAACCTTTTGTACTAGGACAAGGAGATAATGACATGTGCATTTCATAAACTGCAAGACATTGATAGTTTTTCGATTGATCTTGTCACTTCACTGCAAGGCAGACATACTGAAAGACCTGGACATTCGCAGGCAGTCTTCAGATACAACTAACCTAGGACCTCTGGAGAGAAAAATGCTGTTGTCAGAAGATGGCCAGTCTTGGAGATGTGGGAAGATGACCATGCCCGCAAAGAGCCAGTGCCCATCTAAGTCAGACTAGAGGGCTATTCAGTAAATCTGGGCCCCACAGGCAGTGCACAACTATTTCTGCTTCAGAGAGCGGTGAAATTCACCCAGGAGAAAGTGATGGTGTAACAGGCAGTCAAATTTACAGGTTTTAGAGCCCAGAAGAGCCTCCTAGTATCACCCAGCGTGGCTTTGCATGCACTACCAGCCACAGGCTTTCACACAGTGATTATCATGTCTGATCCTGTGACAAGCAGCTGAATTAGCGTACACCTTTCCAGAAAGAGCCTGTCTCGATTTAAAGAGTACAATGACAGAGATTATTGCTATCCCAGCTCCAGGCTGCAGCTCTTAAAAACCTGGAAGTGCCTTTCTGGAGAGATGCAAGGGAAGATTACCCACCAGACAGCATATCCGAACATATACGTTGAACAGTGCCAGGAGCACCATGGCTCAGCCTTTAACTAAAACCTTTGATTTACAATACAAACCTCTCCTCATTCCTCTCTCCCTGCATCATGGTAAGGCTTTCAAGCAGTGCTGGAACAGTGCAGCATGCTAAGCCAAGTTTTGGCAGCGCACAGTATTCTCAACACTAACAGCAGAGAATTACAGGTATGAAATGTATCAGAATAACTATGAGTAACACTTGTTAAGAAAAAAAATAAATACATCATACTCTAGGAAAATGTTTAAATATGCCTCTGACTAGAGTCTTCAGCAAAATTATTTGCTTTGACGTTGGTATTTGTTTTAGGCTATCTAAATAATTCAAGTACTTTCCTTACATTACTTGTCCTTGAAGTGAGAGTTTCATGTTTATTATTCATTACTCAGGTGGGAAGCTCCGCTTGCCATAAAAGTAAGTGGAACAACCAACTGCAGTAAAGGCTAGATGTGGGACCCAAACGCTGCTAATGAGTTTTGTACTAAAAGCGCTTCCCACCCTAGGCATATTAAAAAAACCTACAACCACTAACGTGGTAGGAGTAAAATACAGTTTCTTCCTCAAACAAGATCAAACTATAAAAAATCCCAAGTCAAGATTCTGCTCGTCTACCACCGATCTACCACCATAGGCATTGGCCAGGCTGCTTCTGATTCCGCCTAGCACAGCCCCGTTCGAGGTCAGGCATTTTACCTGTAATTTCAAATGCACACTGTGATGAGAAGTGCTGTAATGAAAAGTGTTCTAAAGATAGCAAAATCTAACACAGATCCTTTCTGTAAGCAGTTCCATTAAGTCGATACCATTACTATCCTTAGTGAGGGCTATATGATCTGCTCTCTGCCCACCTGCGTGAACTATTTTATTTCCCCGTTGCTCAGCTCCAAACCTGATCCTGCCCTGTGCCTGACACGTAAATGTGTTCTGCATCTAATGCACTCCCACGGCTGGCATCAAGTGGAGAAAGGGCACGCTGTGCTCCAGAATCAGTCTCGTCAGAATCACAAATGAAACAGATGATGCCTTTGTCTCAGTACAGTTAATTTAATAAAAACCTGCTTCATCATGTTATAAAGTGTTGGGTTTAAAACTGTCCTTGTAAGTAAAATTTCACTAGCAGAAAGCTCAGCGTATTTTGAGCTGTTTTCCATGCTTACAGTATGTCCCACGCTGCTGAGGCATTTTGTTCAGAGGTCAGGAATGTGGGCATGCTACCGTAAGAGTCAGGAAATCATTTACAGAACGCATAAAAACCGCTTTGCAGGGCAATGCCTCAGAGCTGAGAGGACATGACATAATCTCCTTGCTGCATAAACAAATTCGGTTAACGTACAGCCTTTAACACACAATAATCAAATGTTTTAAAGAACAACAACAACAAAAAAGACCCAATGAAATTTCATTTGTCTGCTGATGACCATGTAATTCAGCAGAAGACAGCGTGTATTTCAGAGGCTCTGCTTCTTCAGAAAAAAATGATAGTTTCAGTACTGTTTACTAAATGACAACTATCTCTATCTACCACATTCATCCATTTCAGGACAGCTGAGATGCTTTGAACACCTCCAAATGAAGGTATTTTGAAGCAGAATTTTGTTATCCTTCTGATTTTTTCCAAATCTGGAAACTAGCATCATTGCCAATCACAGAAACCCAATCAAAACAATTTGAATACACAGCCAAAATGGTTAATATCTGATGAGACTGGTGAGGTGAGAAACAGAGTCAGTACAACCTTCTAATTATTAAAAAAACCCAAAAAAACCCCCAAAAAAACCCAAAAAACCCCAAACCACACCAAACAAAAAACCATGGATGAAATCTCTGCTCTCCTGTGCTTACAAAGTAGTCTTCATAGTAAATCTGAACAGCCAAGTGTTTGCAAAACATCAGATATGAGCACATCCTGCAAAGCAACATGAGACCATCATGTCCCACTGGTGTCAACAGACGAAGCAATCTCAAAAACTCTTCAAACTGCACTTGACCTCAGGAAAATTTCAGCTCTAATTTACCGACAAGGTGCAGGCACTGAAGACAGACAGTATCCCGTACTATCACATACATACAGCATCAGAGTTTTGCCCATGTGATCAGTGCTTACCAGCTAGGGCCTTGATGCGGGATCGTTCAAACAGTCGGGCAGAACTATTTTCATTGTCCCAGTCATCGACATCCCAGCGGTTGTTGACATCACTGTACTGCTGTTGGATTTCAATATTGTCATAATCTGTCGCTACTGTTGTCGTCATCCTGAGTTGTCTTAACCTATTCTCACCATCAGATTCTTCTTAAAAACCTCTGTAAAAGAAAAACACATAATAATAATTTAGACAATATAGATATATTGGAAGAAAGTTGTAAAATTCAAGCTCAAGACTTCTGGTTTCAAAAATCAATGACTTTTACTCAAAGCCTGGGCACAAGCTCAAGAACAGGTTAGACACCAACCAGTCCTTCAAAGAGCAACGGAATGCTCCAAGTCTTCTTAAAAAATGAAATACTTCACAAAAGCAAGACTTCAAGGCAATAGCGTCGCTGCATACACATATCCAGAATTGTCATGTTTAACTCTGCACAAAGTGGAACGTATATGAAACGGTGCAGTAAGACACCTTCATAATTGTTATATTCAAAAGCAGCCTGTCGGCTTTATAAATCTGTGAATGTTGACTAAAGCATATGGAGACATGGATACCTCAGCTAAGAAAAACCTAAAGTGCAAAGACGACCTCAACACCTTTACAAAATGGTACACTTTCTGATGAAAAAATGCAAATGCTTAAAAAGTCATATAAGCATTTGACCAGCCGAAGCCTTTTGACATAGGTCTGAAGAAACATTTCTTTCTTCACATGCAAATGCTGACTTTGTGACCGGTCCTGGGAATTTATTTATGAACTAGTCCAGATAAAGACAACCGATGCATTGCTCTGAACTCTCCCTAGCAACAAAATGGTAGCCCACCAACGCAACTCTTCACATGAGGTTCTCTTTCAGGCAGTCGGATACCGTTAGCATATTCATACCATTTTCTAATCGGAACTTGCATGTACTTATCAGCACTAAATATAAAAGAGCCTAACACCTCCTCTCAGGGAAGAGGAGGGAGGTTATAAATGGCTGCTAAACTACAGGCTGTGAACCCTGCAGGAACAGCCGTTGGCCTGGGAGCACGGATCCAAAGCTCTCCCTGTCACTGAGGGTAAAGCTGCTGCTGCGTTGCATCCTCCATAACCCAATCCCTCCAAAGTCAGCGCTCAGGGAGACCGAAGGGCTGACCCCGAAGAGCAAACACACAATTCACCTTTATACAAATACAGTAGTTATAAAAAATGCAGTTAAATATTTGGGAAGGTGGGGGGGGCGACAAAGTTTTAATAGAAAAGGTGGTATTACAGGAAGACTTCAAAGAGCACCTGAGAAAAAGCTCTCATTTTGTGGATCCACCTGTTTGCTTCCTTCTGCTCTCACTCCTGTGAGCTCTCAGCCCCTGTGCTGTTTAAAATAGCAAACCAGGCAAGGGTTCACAGCCTGGAGCTGCTTCACAAATGCTGCACCTTCTACCTCGGCGCAAGCGGCGGAGCCGGGCCCGGCGCTTCCCCCGGGGAACGCCGTGACCCCAGCCCAGGCCGAGACCCCGCGGGGCGGTTTCCAGTCCCCCAGCTCACCGCAGCGAGACCAAGAGCCGCAGCAGGCGAACCGGGGATTCCTCCTACCGCAGCCGCCCTCAGGGGGGTACCCGGCAGCCCAGAGCCCACCTGCCACCGCCGCGCTGCCGAGCCCGGGGGGCCGCGGGCGCCCGGCCACCCGCCCCGCCTGAGCCGGCCAGCTGGTGCCACCTACTGACGCAGGGGAGCAGGGCACGGCACCTTCTCCTCCCGACCTCCCTGTCCCGCCGTATCCCTGCGGGAGGGTAAATGACGGCTTTAACGGGCCCGCGTTCCCTCCGCAACATGTGGATATCTTGCAGCTGGCATAAATCCAGCTCACAGGGGAAAAAC
This sequence comes from Fregata magnificens, assembly GCA_013389945.1. Classification (NCBI taxonomy): domain Eukaryota; kingdom Metazoa; phylum Chordata; class Aves; order Suliformes; family Fregatidae; genus Fregata; species Fregata magnificens. Next base: position 125,375 of record WAAD01012877.1, read on the forward strand.
AACGTGTCTACTGTCACTGCTCGCGCACGTAAGAGGCACCAATTTTCCAGATGGTCCTAGGATAGAAAGGCCGGGTTGATCTTCTCCTGTTCGCCACTACGGATGAGAAGGTTCCACAGATATTTACTCGCAAAATAATCCCTTCGTTTTGCGCAGAAATGGGAAATGAGCCGCGCTCAAGGCTGTTACGTAAGAAGCTGTTCCCGACGCCTGTTTGTGAGCGATTCAACCTTCACAAAAGGTGGGAAGAAATCGCTTTAGTTATGGTAAGCTGCCGACAGACTGGAAGAATATGAAAAAAAACTTGCTCTGGGAAAGGTCTTGAAAAACGATACTCCTTGGCTGCACGCGCCTAGGCTGACGTTTTCCAGCAGGGAGCTCTGGGGATGGGTCCGTCCTCAGCCAGACAGATTCTGCCACTACGAACAAACAAAAGGATGGAGCAGCAAAGACGGGGAAAGGATTAAGTCCCACCCAAAACATTTCTGCACAGCATTCACCACCCGATCCTCATCTAGTATCAAGCCTGGACAAAAGCCTCCCATTGATTCCTGTACACAGGCAAAAATCAGGGTTAATTCCAATTGATCCATGGAGGAACTGTGGTATAAACAACAAGTGGAATCAGACTGTTCTACAGCATCAGTCCTTTCGGCTTTCTGTATTCCTCAGTGCCCAATGAAGAGGACATATGCCACTGGAAAAGCAGCAGCTCAAACTATAAAAGCAGTGACCCTAAAACTGGCATGCAGCAACATGCTAATTCAGTATAGATGCTACAAGCCATCAGCTTTCATTTATTTCTGTATCACCTGTGTTTAGATGTACACATAATTGGATCCAGAATAAATTCAACTATAACTTGTGCTTTATCACTTCTCTTACCCTTCTTGAGCATCACACAAGCAAAATCTATCCCAGATAAAGCTAAATTGAGCATGAAATGGGCCTGCTATCCCACACCTATAGGGCTAGAAAACTTGCATCCTTGCTCTGATTCTGCAGAGATGCTGAAAATAAAAGCAGTACCTCTTTCACTGGCTGACATCAAGCTTCCTTTTCTGGGATGCAGCTCAACAACACAGGGACAGCAGAGAGGCGTAGCAGACACACTGCAGTGATAAAAATAAGTACCTTGCAGCAAAGCCCTTCTCTGGTGAGGTGAGGATAGCACAACTCAATCCTAACTGAAATAAGCTACCCTGCCCTCTTCCAAAGACAGACCCAGATACATAATGTGCAACCACTGCCTTAAGCCTGTGCTGAAAACCAATTTTTCTTAGGACTCCTGCTGCAGCTCTGGTCTAGCACAACCCCCTGGTGCCTCCGGGAACAGGGAGGGAAGATAAACATGAGCTCCAGCAGAAACCTCCAGGCTTCTTACTACAGAAATGGAGGCCCTGCAGATGAGCTGAGCTGCAACAGCAAATCTTGGTTCTAAGTTATGGGTGTCCCTATTTGACAAAAGGAAACACCGACACTGTCTGCAACTGCCCAGAGACTAACGGGGAAAAATGTTTGAGGATTTTTCTGGAGCTCTTAATGTAGCTGAGTTCACTATTAATGACCTCAAGTGTAATCTGTCATCCACCAAATTAGCCCTGCACTTGAAAAACATCAGCTGAAAAAACTGTGTGTGTGTATATATATAACACATGGATACATGTAACATGGATATTTACACATTTATTTTAAGCCCAACACCTTTATGTTACTTGCATTAACTGCTGCTCAATACTCTAATTTTCTTGGGTCAGACCTCCCCCTGCTCGGTGATTTCAACAAGTACTTTGTGAGTACAGATTTGTTTTATTGACTGTGTAGTCAGCACAAAGCAGGAGACAGTTGTATTGTGTACCATTAGCTTACTGCAGCACTCTCCGATCATGCGCAAAGCACCCCACTAACACCCTTGAATGTGTAGCACAAGCAGAAAGCACAGGGACAGAAGAAAGCCTGTGCTCCAGCAGGACCAATCTTTGTAATTTGAACATCCTGGCCTGGCTTTAAGCTGAAATACCAATCTAATAAAGGAACCATGTTTTCTGTGGAGAGCCAAATGTAACATGAATTTCAGCTGTCAACATCCTGAGCAGTCTTAATACATTAAGAGGACTCCAAGCCGACCCATTCTCAGAACACGATAGACACAAGCCTACTGCTAACAAGATATTTTAGAAATGGCAGGTCCCAACTTCATTACCATTCATGATTCAGACACGGACTCTAAGTGGCCTTTTTCTAGGGCTTAAAAACAGAGGAAAGAGGCACTGGGACTTCTCAGCTAGTCCACATCCTCCTGAGCTTACATGCCAGTGCTGTGCGCACCCGGGCCTTTGAGACATTAGCAGGCAATTACAGGGATAAGCAAGCACACAGGTGAACTAATAAATAGCATGCAACCGCTCCAGTCCCCAAAATACTCAGCACTGACCTGCCATGATGGGCAAAGAAAGGTTTTGTAAATTTGAAAACTTCCGTCTTCATTGATAAAATGTAACACTCTGTTGCCTTCTGCAGTTGATCAATACTAGAAGACCTCATAAGACTAAAGAGACCAAACCATCTCATTTCAAAGCATTCTTCAAAATACATTGCATAATTTGAGTGTGTGTGTGTGTGGGGGGGGGGGGGTTGGCATTATCTTCAAAAAGAAGAAATGGCTTGAAGAAAGAATCAGCTACCAGGAAGAGCATTTTCTCAGACAATTTTCAAAGGCAATATCCAGGGGTCAGACCTTTTGTATTTACTTTCATAAATAAACCAGATTCTGCTCTGTTTGTTTCTCAGATAATAAAAAATAAACAGTTTTATTCAGACCATCTGAAGAATGAATTAATTGAAAAAAATTCATTGGCTACTTTTAAATGCAATAATGTAATTCACTGAATAGGCGAAGACTATAATCACTAAAATTCTGCCATAACCACACATCTGGAATTACTTCCTAACAGTTACATTTATCTTTAAAGTAAACATTTTTTTCAAGAGTTACTATCCTTCCATGAAACATTCTAAGCTGTAGTTAGTTTCATGTTTCTCTTACTATCTAAGGATTGTCAAGAGGTTTTTATGGTGTTATGATTGAAGAAAATATATTTTGAACAGCAATCCCCAAATGGTCTCATTACTTATGTAAATAGACTATTCCCTGGCTAACACACAGTCCAACCTATTGCAGTTTTTCTGACAGTTAAGATAAATCCTATATGACTGAATGGCTGAGAGGACTGAAAATGGAATACAGGCACTTCCATCTCTAGGTTACTAGACCACACGCTCCAGAGACAAGTATGAGCACAACCGCTGTAATAAAGAGAATGGTCTCTCTCCATTTCCTACATATCAGATATGGATATCAAAGAAACCAAAATTACAAACCGCCTCCTTTCTGGTAGCCTTCTCTGAAACCAAGGCTGGATGAGCACAGAAATCAATTCAACTACCCTTTTTGCAGGACTTCCACCTCCGGATGCTTTCACTCCCAGGCTGTATTGCTTTTCTACTGATGACTCAGACTAGGGTAATCGGTCCAGCTCTTTAGCAACAAATTCACTTTAGAGTAATTACTATTATTATTAAAAGGAGGAAAATCTAGTTAAGATGTAACCGAACCTTCCCTTTATTCTGAGCAATATTCAGCTCCCTCCTAACAGCAGCGCAACAGACATTTAATATTTTTTAAAATGTCATTTTAAAGCCCTATTTAAGCTGGAGAATGGAAATTCTTCTGAGCTCCCCACATCCAGCCACATCTTGTCTCTCCATCAGGGTGAGATTCCATAGAAAGGAAACTGGCCTGATCACCGGTTAATAGGGACACCTCCAGAGAGGCTCACAGCCATATGCAAAATGACACACATATTCAAACACCCCACAAGTCAAATTCTCCAAGTATTTAAAAAGTACCAGTTAGAAACTCAGAGCTCTACAGAACACCTGAATTGAAAAAGTGAAGTCCCGAGAGTAAAGCTTAGAAAGAATGGAAAGTGCATGTCTCAATTCTACCCACTTCTTACCCTGAAGTCTAAGGAACTGGTTTCCAGCCTGTCTTCGTGCTCAGCCCAGAGACCGTTGCTTTGTGTTATATGAACTGCAACATGGTCTTTAGAGAAAGAAGCTTCCCCCATCCTGACAGGGCAGCACGGGCAACACAATCGCTTACAATCTGGCTTGTTGTTTCAGCTGCTAAACCAATTGTAAAATAACAAAAGTACTAATATGGCAAGGTTTTAACTCCCTTGACCTCTGATATCCCCCTCTCTCTCTCTTGCATGCAGGGTCTGGCTCCCAATCCCATTTTTCATTCAACAAACAAAACCACACTGTTTCTGCATTTTCCAGCCCAACAGTGCTCCATGTATTTTGTCTCTCCTTTCCTGCTTGCTGCCTGAGTCAACCCACTTTCTGGTGCTGACTCCTCTGGGACATGGAGGCCAAGAGCTGAATGCACCCGGAAAGGTCATAGGAAAGGGGTGGACAGGCTGTACTACCGGGGAGTCAAACGCCACAATCAGCGTGTAGGGCACATACACTTCAGGAATGCACAAACAAAGCAAGACTGAAGCCTCTTTATTCCCAATACAGGCTGGAAAAATGTGCAAAGGTCATTAAAATCATGCAGCCCGTCCTTCATGAGTGAGGTCTACTTCCCACATCTCAGATAACCCATCATTTGAAAGCCAGCGACAAGGGAGTTAGGGTGCTTTACAGGCTCTTGTTTTTCTTTTGAGGTCCCCAGGATATCATGCTCTAGCTGGGAGACTGGTACATATTACATAAGCATTGTAACAACTTCAAAAAGTGTTTGCACTGTTCACTGTAAACAAAAATACAGCTCACTGTACTGGAAACCCACATGTTTTCAGCAGGGGTGACTGTAACACACCCGCGACCAACATGTTGAACACACAGGACAGACTCAAACTGGTTCAGCAAATGCAGTGTTTACAACTAAGCACCCAGCATCCCAGTCACCAGCACAGAGAAACTAATAATGACTGAAAAAAAAAGTTATTTAGGAAACGTAAACCAAATCTCTATTTCAAACTTACCAGTTCCAGGAAAATCTTATAGTCTGATTCCCTCCACATTTAAAGCTACAAATTTCACCCAGTTTCTCATCCATTACCCAGCAAATCTGGATCCCAACATTTTTTCCTGAAGGCTCTAGTATAAATCAATTGGTAAATAAGGCCCAAATTTGTGCTCTGTAATCTGAGGTAGCTCCACCCAGTCAAGGATGCAACCCATAATGTACCAACATTATTGGAAGAGCCTCCTAAAACAGAAAGGGGGCACGGGGGGAGGCTTCATACTGGTTTCATCCAAGACCAGACACATAATATGAGTTGCCAGGTAAGACTCTCTAGGTTCCTACATTTCCCTATGGAGCATCCCAGATTACATATTGCCTCTGAACTGTCCTCTAGAGAAGCCCATGCCCCTCCACCAACTATATACAAACTATGACAAGACTAAACCAGAAAAAACCCAGATATTTTAGGTAGAAAGTGGCAGGTTTTTGAAAGAAGTTGATAAAGAGGAGTACAAAAATCAAGCAGAACTGAACATTACCACACCTAACACTTAAGGGTGGAGTAAGCACCAAATCCCTTCTGGGACTGCCCTTCCTTTTCCCCTCATCACTTGAAGAATGTAAAACACATTCTGTCAAGCTGCTAAGGGGAAGGAGGTGGGGAGGGCTCTGGTAATCAGCCATTAGCACACTTCTAGTGAGCGACATTCTTCCATCTCTACTGAAAGGGAAAATCTACGGAGATCCAGAGACCAGACGGTGGCACAGTCTGCACTGAGTTACACACAGAGGCACACAACACGCGTGAGGACTGTGTTAATAAAACTCCACATACTGTGAGTGCTAGTCCCAGGCTTAAAGAATACAACCTCCTTATTCAGTTTTTAAGCAAAGACAAAGTACTCGGCCTTTTTCCTCATGTATTTATGGTTTTCCTTCAACAATCACTGCTGGGCAAGGTTTACACAAGCTGAGTCAGGGCTAAAGGCAATTTAGTAGTTTTGTAAGAGTGAGGCTGAGCTCAAATAAGTACATCACAAGCTAGTCCATGGCTGCTCAAGTGAGGTCCATGGATTAAATATGGCTGCACTCAATCTCACAAGCCACCTTTATATCCAGTGCAGCCAGAAGAGATGCAACTCAGCATCCAAAAACTCTTGTCTTGTGAAACATCAGCTGGGCATTTTTTAAAACCTGTCATCCTATTTTCTGCTTCATTAGAAGCATTACAAGTCAATAAAGAAATTCCCATAGATTTCAATTTCAACAGCTCTTAGTCAATTGCTTTTAAAAAACACTTTCATCACCCTCATAGAGTCTTTCCTAAGTCAGTTAAAGGCAGCCTGTTGAATTATTAGGATATCTGGGAGTGTCCTGCTACACAAATGCTATACCTTCTTAAGCCAGGTAATAGACAGCCCTACCAGAGGGGATGCGATACCGGACCTGTGTTGGTGACCAACACAAGTGAGCTAATCGGTGACGTCAAGACTGGCGGCAGCCTGGGCTGCAGTGGTCATGCACTGGTGGAGTTCGCAGTCCCGAGTGATACGGGTCAGGCAAAAAGTCAAGTCAGGACCCTGTATTTTAGGAAAGCAAACTTCTAGCTCTTCAAGGAGTGAATAGGACCCCCTGGGAAACTGCCCTCAGGGACAAGGGAGCAGAACAGAGCTGGCAGATCTTTAAGGACGCTTTCCATAGAGCTCAAGAGCTCTCGATCCCCAGGTGTAAGAAATCAGGAAAGGGAGGCAAGAGACCGGCATGGATGAGTCGAGACCTGCTGGACAAACTAAAGGGCAAGAAGGAAATGCCCAGGCAGTGGAAGCAGGGGCAGGTATCCTGGGAAGAGTATAGGGACGCTGCCCGGTTGTGTGCGGATGGGGTCAGGAAGGCCAAGGCGCAGCTGGAGCTGAATTTGGCAAGGGATGCAAAGAATAGTAAGAAGGGCTTCTACGGGTATGTCAGCCAGAAAAGGAAGGTCAAAGAAAGCGTACCCCCCCGATGAGCAAGACCGGCAAACTGGTAACAACGGACGAGGAGAAGGCTGAGGTACTCAACAACTTCTTTGCCTCAGTCTTCGCTGCCAACCTCTCTTCCCACACCTCTCGAGTGGACGGGCCGCAAGACGGGGACTGGGGGAGCAAAGTTCCTCCCGCTGTAAGAGAAGATGAGGTTCGTGATCACCTGAGGAACCTGAACGTACATAAGTCTGTGGGACCTGACGAGATGCATCCCCGAGTCCTGAGGGAACCGGCTGATGGAGTTGCCAGGCCACTCTTCACGACATTTGAAAAGTCGTGGCAGTCAGGCAAAGTCCCTGGTGACTGGAAAAAGGGAAACGTTGCACCCATTTTTAAACAGGGCAGAAAGGAGGACCCTGGGAACTACCGACCTGTCAGCATCACCTCTGTGTCTGGGAAGATCATGGAACAGATCTTCCTAGAAGCTACGCCAAGGCACGTGGAGGACAGGAAGGTGATTCGAGACAGCCAGCATGGCTTCACCAAGGGCAAGTCCTGCCTGGCCAACCTAATGGCCTTCTACGATGGAGTGACTACGTCAGTGGACAAGGGAAGAGCTACGGATGTCGTCTATCTGGACTTCTGTAAGGCCTCTGGCATGGTCCCCCACAACATCCTTCCCTCTAAATTGGAGAGATGTGGATTTGATGGGTAGACTGTTCTGTGGATGAGGAATTGGTTGGATGGTCGCATCCAGAGGGTAATGGTCAACGGCTCAATGTCCAGATGGAGATCCGTGACGAGTGGTGTCCCTCAGGGGTCCGTACTGGGACCAGTACTGTTTAATATCTTCATCAATGACGTGGACAGCAGGATCGAGTGCACCCTCAGCAAGTTTGCAGACAACACCAAGCTGAGTGGTGCGGTTGACACGCCTGAGGGACGGGATGTCATCCGGAGGGACCTGGACAAGCTCGAGAAGCGGGCCCGTGTGAACCTCATGAGCTTCAACAAGGCCAAGTGGAGGGTCCTGCACACGGGTCGGGGCAAGCCCCGGTATCAATACAGGCCGGGGGATGAAGGGATTGAGAGCAGTCCCGCAGAGAAGGCCTTGGGGGTACTGGTGGATAAAAAGCTGGACGTGAGCCGGCAACGTGCGCTCGCAGCCCAGAAAGCCAACCGTATCCTGGGCCGCATCGAAAGAAGCGTGGCCAGCAGGTCGAGGGAGGGGATTCTGCTCCTCTACTCCGCTCTGGTGAGACCCCACATAGAGTACTGTGTCCCGCTCTGGGGTCCTCAGCACAGGCAAGACAGGGACCTGTTGGAGCGGGTCCAGAGGAGGCCCCAAAAACAATGAGAGGGCTGGAGCACCTCTCCTATGAAGAAAGGCTGAGAGAGTTGGGGTTCTTCAGCCTGAAGAAGAGAAGGCTCCGGGGAGACCTTATTGCCGCCTTTCAGTACTTCAAGGGGGCTTATAAGAAAGACGGGAGCAAGCTTTTTAGCAGGGCCTCTTGCGATAGGACAAGGGGTAATGGTTTTAAACTAAAAGAGGGGAGATTTAGGCTAGATATAAGGATGAAATGTTTTACGCTGAGGGTGGTGAAACACTGGCACAGGTTGCCCAGAGAGGTGGTAGATGCCCCCGTCCCTGGAAACATTCAAGGTCAGGCTGGACGGGGCTCTGAGCAACCTGATCTAGCTGAAGATGTCCCTGCTGATTGCGGGGGGGTTGGACTAGGTGACCTTTAAAGGTCCCTTCCAACCCAAACCATTCTACGATTCTATAAATGGCTTAGCTGGAAAAAACCTGCAGGACCAGCTCATTAGCTCTGCTCTACAGTTTCTCTCCCCAACTCCATTCCTGCATCTATCATTTGTCAATTTTTATATCCCAGTTAGTAGACCTCCCACCCATTTTCAGAAAAAGCTGCATTTCTGTGTAGGGTAACTCATCCAGAAGGTACCTTTTACAAAGCCTAGGCCCAAAGAAAATATTCCCATGAAGCAAAATTCAAGCGCCAGTTCATAAGTTTTAAATAAATCGGCTGAATCTGCTATTCAAACTTTGCAGGCTTGTCCTGGTGCTTGGCCATCCAAAAGCAGCTGGTCTCTTTGAAACTCAAAAGTGAAAACTGAGCAGCAAAATCGGGGACTATATTCTGGACAGTGACTGGAAAAGCATCCTGAATGTTGTTAGGGCTTTACAAGACAAATACATGTTTGTGCACCTGTGTGCACTGATCTGTGGGGTCATCTGCAATGAACAGTTGGCATGCCAATACTTTTTCTAAGGAAGATCATTGTCAGCAGGCCAAGAGCCCTTCAGCTTTTACAGCCCACGTACTTATTTTACTATAAAACAATTACAGAGAAAATTTTGACCATGGAATTACCTGAACTTTTTGATAAATAAAAAAACATGAAAGCAAAAACCTTCTGATGGTGGTAAGTTAATATAAAGTGGTTAAAAGTATGAGTAGGCTGGATTAACAATTTGTTTGCCATATATACCACAAAGGGTGCTCATAGTTGTAAGCCGAATGAAACCGACAAGAGGAAATCAAGTGGAGTTGAAATCGAAAAGGCTCCAGGTCAGCTCAGTCCCTTCTGGAATTACAGGAAGGACCTTTTTTACATAGGCTTTCACTGTCAAGACAACATCTATTCTGATACACACTTTAGCTTTAGGACAATTCAGATATTTCACAGTTACAACAGAAGAGACCAGGAAGTGAAAATATGGCTGTCTCTGTATTTATGAATGGACACCTACCCGGGCAGATTTTTACAGAGATCCGCCACGGAGATGGGACCTTGTTTCAAAGGAGCATTCAGATTTCAACCAACCTTGTAACATTGTTAAAAGCCTCTGCATTTGACCGTTCTCAATCCTGATCATGGAGCAAGGCAAAGGTGCACTTTCCAAACACCTCTAAGAATCCAGGTGAAAGTACTCATCAATGAATATGCTGGGTCTTCAAGCTGGTGGAGGACACCTGGGACATCTTGCCTCACAGTCTGGCAGGAAGGAAAGCTGACATATTTCAGAAGTTATCAACAGCCTTCCAAAGAAACTACCAAAACAAAAAAAAAATCCTTCCACAGTCACTGAGAATTTAAAGGACAATATTTAGTATTACCATGTTCTAGAAGCTATCTGTGGGTTGACCTTCACCAAAAGAATATGAAAATATAGGGCAATTGTCTACAGTGGTATTTACCTTTTTCTTCAGTGGAACATAACAAAGTCTTTTTTAGTATTTTCAAGTGCTCATGCAGAACAGAGTTCCAATGAAAACCAGTTACCCTCAGAAAGGATTTTCCCCTTTTCTGGTCTCCACTCTCTCATGACCCAGCTTCCGAGAAACAGAGCACCAAGCTTTGGAAACCAGCTGTGTGTCAGCAAAGGACCAAAACCAGAGATGTTCCTGCTGCCTGAAGTCTGTCAGACATTTGATTCTTCTTTGGATGAAGGCATCACTGTCTGTGCTTGGAGAACAGCAGAAAAACCTTAACATCTTGACCCTAGCCACGACCCCAACTTGGCAGGAAGTCCCAGACAACCTGAATGCCCTCGGCGACATCACTGTTTATTTTAATAGTGCTCCAGAACTAGTGCTCCAGCAAACTGGCAGTGCCAGGTGGTATCCAGCCCATCGCAGGCTGCTGAGGGGCATCACAAAAACAGCACCGGCTGAAGTGTCTAGCTAGCCTGTAACCTAAATGAAATATTCCTTAGGAAAAAAATGTAAAACTCAGAAGTCACTTGATCATTCAATAAATACTGTGATTGCCTACGTGTGACCATGTAATTTATAGATATAAGTTTACACCTGTTATATTAATTCAAATGAAAAGAGCCACAGCCAAGTTTCTGGGGACAGAAGAGGGACTAGAGATGCCGTGCAACGTGTCTTCATCAATCACAACGCCAGAACTGGAGGTTTCTGCCTCACTTCTCACTCCTACTGCGAGGATCTTACACAGAAGCAACAGCCATGAATTACATTTACAATGACAGAACATTTGCAATGAGGACAACCGAGCCTGCCTTTGCAATGTGTGAATGCAAAAGCTAGCTCAAAGCCGGCTACAGTAAATCGACACACTTACATCCACGGGCGTATTCCTCTTCCTGCAGTCTCTCTCCGGGAACCTGAAATGCAATAGCTCAGACCTCCTTACAGGAGGAGAGCTGCCACGTAAACAGGCCTGAGGGTTCAGCCAGCCAACTGCTGTCTCTCTTGCACTTCTATTTTCCCTCTCCATTTCCACACCCCACACTTCCTAGCCTTGTTATTGATGTATCTTCCAACTTCTTTGACAGCTAAAAAACGTGCATAGTCGACTTTGCGACTGGAACCACTGGAGGTCAGAAGCACAACCAAGGATACAGTCTGTACAGAGAATACAAAACGCTATTTCCCAGTGCTGTTGCCCAGCTACTGGGACACCGTATAGCCAACGTGCACAGAACAAAAAAGGGGCGCAGCAAAGAATTACTTTTTGACCAAAGTAACACTTCAAGCACTGAGATATGTTTGAGAAACTGGAACAAAATGAGAATGTAGAGAAAGAAAGAAGTCTATAGGACCTGGCTACCACGCTCTAAGAGATTTGGATGTACGTCCAGGCTTGCTTGCTGGGGAGAAACAGGTCCCAGCCCAATCAACATACATTCAACCTGTAGACAAGTAGGAGTGAACCGGAGCCTCTGTCCAGGCTCTGCGCCGTTTTCCCTTCCCTGGATCCCCATGAGCTCCCGGTTTCTTTCCCACAGGGAGGAGGATGCAACGCCCACCTGGGGCATGCCGCAATGCTGAGCTGAGGCACAGCCAGAACAAGATACAGCTGTGGGAGGCTGAGCACACTCACAGCTCTGGCAATCTAGGCATGTCTATGAGGAAGAGGACATAAAAACAGGGATTAATCTCAAGATATACTGCTTTACACCTAGGCAAGCCTCCTCTGTGTTGGAGCTTTTAATTTTAGTGCAGGAAGGGCTCCATCGCTCTCAGCCAAGGAGGAGAAATTCAGGAAAGACAGACTGTGTACAGGCCACCTCCTCCCTCCTCAGAGATGCGGGTCGGGGGAGGCCGCCTGATGACAACTTCCAGGGCAGGAAGAATGAGACTGAGCTGTTTTGGCTCTGCCTCCAAACTGCAGAGCAGCAGTGGGAAACCGCACCCAGGGAGACGCCTAGGGAGAAAAGGATGTTTTGTTGTGTAGGCTTTTGTTCTGGGCTTTGTTTATTAGCGATATTTCACAGCCAGGCAGGCAGAGCATGGAAACAATTTAAAGGGCTAGCCTGGAAGAAATAACCTGCTACACAGTCAGCAGGTTTTGAATTAGCAAACAAACAAACAACAAAAACCAGATTCCGGGGGCAGGCGTGGGGAAAGATTTGCTAACACTTCATAAGGCAACAGCAGGCAACACAGTTGAAGCAACAGCTGGTTTCAGCAGCACACTAAGCTCCAGCACTGATCCACGAAGAAGCAACCCCAAGTCCAAATACCCAAAGACTCTCATTAAGAAGAGACGTAAGACAGCACTAGTTGCTCCACGGCAATGCCAAGATGATCTATCTGCTCTCATACCAGCACTTGGTCCACGTACCAGAGACTCCCGAGACCTCTCTAGCTGAGCTAGCTCTGCTTTAACCAGAGATGCTTAATCAGCTCCATGAGGTTTGGACAAAGAACTGGCCTAGTAAAGAATTTGGTTTTGGACAGTGTGGTGGTCCCAGAGGAGGCTCATCAAAGACAGCTCCAGAATGAGCATTTCCTTCAGATGTTGAAACCCAAGTCACAGCCAAGATCATGCAAAGCTTTGCCTCTCGATGGCCAAACTTAGTGCAGCACTGGAATATGTTATAAGGAAGATGTGGATTCTAGCTGTTATTTCTGTAATGAAAATAAACCCAGAATTACTAACAGAATAGGACAACTTTTGCTTGTCAAGACAGTACTTAACTGTTGGTTTGGGAATGCCAGCATTTCTTTGAATTCAGAAATCTTTGGAAAGTGAACTGAGAAATAAAGCAGAGCAGTTTCATATTAAATCCCCCACTTGAAAACATGGACATTAAAAATTGTTCCGCAAATTAGCACAAACTGCAAGTTTCAATGCGAGGTGGTCAGTGCACCCATCACTGATGAGCTGAGAAGGAATGGCACTGCCCCAGCACATCCGTACATGAAGCCTCTGAACTTACTATATCCTCTGCCCCCTTCAGTGGGAAAGTATCAGACTACTGTGTAATCTTTAACGTATTTCTCTTCCAGTCCATGATTTTTCCTTCCCTCTTTACGAAGAGCGTACAATTTTTTACACCGAGATACTGGGATGACAGGTGCCGCCAGCAAGGCCTTAGAGAAGGAGGGAGCATGTCAACAACACACGTGTGCTTCAGCTGTGTCACGTTTTGACTGGCATAAACCTCCCAGGCACAAGCACTGACATGTACACACAAAGCCCAGCAAGCGCAAACCCGACGCCTGCAGCTGTTGTAGCACCGAGCACAGGACTCCATTTCAAAACTCCGCAGTCGCTTCCCCTCCAAGAGACGAGGCCCTCTTTGTGCACGTGTGTATTTTTGACTGTGCAAAACCAGAAACATGGCTGAAAGCTATTTGAAAAATGATCCTTGCCCAGTAAGAGAGAAAAATGTCAGCAGTCATACAAGTAAAGCACCAAGTTAGATAGCGTAGAGCACAATTCTACCAGGCTAACAAGATTTCTGGTTCAAGTAACCAAACACAGCTTGAGCCGCTGGTTCCCAAAGAGGAGGAAATGTGTCTCATCCTCCCCAGAGGAAACAAAACACACATCATCCACTCATTAGCCTCTTGGCAAAAGAAATAAGAGCACCACATCCAAACTGGTCTCCTTACTCCTAAACTAACTTTTAGTGGGTTAGTGGGTACTAGCCAGAGGAAGACGACAGGTAAAACTAAGCATACTGCCTGCATTTGCCCACATTGAAGTTTTAAATGGACACCAGCTGTTAATTCCTTTCTACATTCTTCACATTTTTTTGGCCAACTCCCAACAAGACTAACAAACCTCTCCCCTTAAACTTTCATCTGATGCATAGATAAAATAGTCAGGCATTTTCAGGCAAGGAAAAGAAATATATGTCATTATTGCCTTAATTTAAATGCATGCCTGTAGGTCTTCAATGCACCCCTGCCCTCTGAAATGGGTTAAAGAGCCTTAATGCCATCTAAATTAAGTCAATTTGTTATTCAGGGCATTTGTGACCAAACAATTTGAGATGCATCCTGGGAGGAAAAAGCACACAGGCCAGAATTTAAAACCCTGGGAAATAAGATGATGGATGTGGAACAGAAGCCCAGAAAAGCTACATCTTAAATAACTTGGGTCATTATCGTGGCTTTTTGATGTTTCAACTATGGTTAAGTCGGGTTTTTTTGGTGGGGTTTTTTTTTTTTTGGTATTTTAGTGCACATGCTTATAGACTGCTTCATGCGAGATAGAGATATTTATCATTTTATATACGATATAGCGATGACTCTTTCCAGGTTTCTCATGTCAGCTTGCTAATAGAGTACCATCTTGTATGCTTCTGTACTTTCTGTGAAAAGGGCTGGCACTCCTGCAATTACCTAAGTTGCCTCGGCTGCTTTAAAAGGACCACCACAATATTCTTCCCCAAAACTTCACGGCAGTACTCGTACTGACAAACAGCATGAGAAATGTCTAGTAACTAACTTTGTAAAAAGCAGCAGAGCCACACCAGATGAAAACAACAAAGTTTTACCTGAAACATCTCAGTAGTCTCAGACACTACAATCTCTTTTTGCCCATGTGAGCTTGAAGGACTCCGCAAGGCCCTGGCTTCGTGTTAGCCACAGTCTTGCTGTCCCCAAGATGCTACTCCCATCAAGTACAGCTCCCCCAGCCAAGGAAGCTGCACCCAGGGCAGCCAAGCTGCAGCTGCGGTGACACAACACCCAGCCAGCTCTGCCCCAGCTGACCCCAGCAAGCCCGGACCTTGGCTACACAACCAGCAAAAGATGTTTTCCAGGCATTGGCGCCAAGAGAAGGGCTCCCCAGCACCCTCTGCTCCCTGGGGCCACGCACGCTGGTGCACGGAGAAGTGACCAGAGTAAAAGGTACTTCCCTCTGCGGCGCACATTATTCACACTTCTAAACGCCCTAAGTAAAACAGGCAAATAAACAAACCAAGGACATTTAGCTCTTCCAAAATATCTAACTATTTTTATTGGCACTTCGTTATAAACAGCTTCTGGCAGCATGTAAATACGGCTTCATTTGCATACAGCGGCTTTGCTAGCCTTGTATACCCAGGGAATGGAAACGGCTTTGCAGCAACAGGAAAAAAAATTAATAATTTGGTCCAAGAGCTTCATGGTTCTTTGCATTGACCTCACAGGCAAACGGCACTATTGTACAAAGTATTTTCACACTAAGGTCTCAAACCCCATCTTGGGAAGCACTCAGGAAAAACACACAAGCAAATACATTGTATTTCTTCTGCCATGACTCAGTTTCAACCAGTTACCAGGTGCAAAGCCCAAAACCTGCCTACAAATCCCACAGAGTCACAACACACAGCAGCAGAAGCTGAAGAAAAACCAGCATAAAGCAATGATATATAAAATATCTGATTATAATTTCATTCTGATTTGAGTTTTTTGTCTGGGAAATAGATCCTCAGTTGGCATGTACCCAACCCAACAGCTGCATTGCTTTTGTACTTCCACAAACACTCTAAAAGTTAGCCAAAACCCTGTTTGTGCTGGCAAACACCCAAGACTTTATTATTATGTACTATTAGTTCATAGTGAGAAATGTGCACTACAGGAAAATAAAAATCCAGAGAAGCTAAATAATTGGGTACAGATGTTGAAGATTTATGAAGCTCTATCCACTGGACAGTATCTTACATATTGTTTCTATCACCTGTTTGCTTTCTGAGTTTTTAATAAGATAACTATGTGTGCTATCCTTGAAGAATATTCTAGAATTCCTCCTTCAAAAACCAATAACTTCTGATCTCCACTCGTCTCCTCTCAATAACAATCTCTTTTCATAGTTCCACAAATGCCACTTTATATTCATTTCATATTTAAATAAGATCTTGGCTGTTGTTTTCATTATCTGGCAACTTTCAAATGCAATCAGACTGTTTCATTCTTGCTTCATGACACAAAAGTAAACCTGACATCATGCCAAATCCCCAGCATTTAGAATTCATGATAAAATATCTCATCAACCCAAAGACACTGTTCTAAATACCTAATCATTTTCACCTTTTTTCCCCACCTTCTACTTACTGGCAAACAACACCCCCTCAGTATCTTTGGGGACCATTGCTTCCTCAGTATTATACAGATGCCCAAACCTCACTGAGGCCAGTACTCAGGTTCAGCTGCCTATAAAAGTAACCCAGTCCCAGCCAGATTTCTGAACCTTGGTTCATTAAATTTATTCTACAAAATATCTGGAATGTGCAAAGTACTGCAGCTGACAGCAAATACTATAACAGTAAAAACACAAGAAAATCACTGGCATTTTTCATAACTGACATGTAATGGTTTTGCCATTTCACATTACATCATGAGCGCTTTCTTTCCACCAGCATAAAATGGCAAAACAAGGTACGCTCGCTTAGTAGTTTTTCCAAGAATTTACGAAAGAGGATAAATCACCGAAAAAGGTTGCATTTCTGCAAGCCAATGCATGTGACCGCTGACATTTCTGCTCCAGCACCATCAGGCAAGAAGCGTCCAGGCTCCCTCCCCTCCTTGCCTGAAGCACGCCGTGACTTGGTCAGATAACCTGACATTTGCCTTCACCTTTCCCACATGACATAGCCACTGATAAACTCTTCCTGAAAAATTATTTCATCCTTTCCAATGATGTGGCTTACACAACACAGACTATATGAAGGTCATGACCTCATAACAGATTCAGACACTCAGTTCCCATCTGGAAAAAAGTAGATCTGGTAAACTGGGAGTGTTGGAAAAAGGTCTATGGAAATTAAGTTTTTCCTACAGCTCTGAAATAGACTGTCAATCATAATTGTACTTTTGGTTCAAAAAAGGTAAAAAAAAAAATCCCTATTTACACAGTAAATGTATAAACGACTACAGCGTTTGCCCCTGTTCACCAACTGGCTGGTGTGACAGATGCCCTGATGCCATGTACAGCCACCCCGTCTCTATACTAAACATGGGTAAAGAGGCACTGAAGACAGCACACCGGTGGGGTCTGCCCAACTTCCCTTTCTACCCCAGGGAATTCGGATGGCAAAAAGAAACGTTAAGAAATGACAACTACAGAAAAGTTCCATTTTACATCATGGAATGTTCTTCCATGGATGGCAAGCCAACGTTTGCCGTGTCAGAAAATGACTACCCATTCTCTCCGCTTTCTTTGTGAATAAACGAAGTGAGGAAACACTTCCACTACATACTGACTCCATTCCTTGAACAGTTTTTGAGCTGCCTTCTACTGTTTCCAACAGATTGACTAATGGCCTGAAATCCTCAGCCAGTTCGATTCTATTTGTTTCAAGTGTGTAAGAAGTTTGACATTTTGCTGCTTTACTACACGGCTCAGAAACTGTGGAGAAACTGTGCTGTTTCCCTCAGTATCTGCACAGACCGCCCAAATTTGCTCTAAATTCCAACCTGAAGTGCAAAAGTAAAATTATATTAATTGATCCAGGAGGAGGGGGATGGTTTGGTTGGTTTTGCTTTTATTGTCAGATTTCAATCTGACCAACTGCCTCCAAGGACAGAAATGCTGCTGGCTAGTAGCATTCAGCTTCATTATAGCTCTGGTTTCTCGATTCATGCTCCCTGCATTCAGGGCTTGCTATGGAAAACCTCTACCTGAAAAATTCAGAAGACCTTAGTGCCTTTAATTGTCTTGAGTTTTGGAAGTACATGAAGGAATTCCCATACAGGAAGAAAGAAACTGGAAGAGACATCCTTCACGTGCCATTGATCACTTGCCTTGGATACTGAACAGGTTGGTCCTTAGGTCAGTATTATTGCATTTCATGTACCTGCAATCAGAATAAAAAATTATATAAGAAGAATAATGTGCAGCCAGTTTGTGGGCTGTACAGAGTGCTCAGCCACAACAAACCAATTTCTATTCCTTGACTGCCTCGAGATAGACGGGATCAACTGAAGAAAGAAAGAATCCCAGACTATTTCTTGTTGCTTAGGGCAACAGCTTAGGGCCTATCCAGAACAAGACAATCATCATACCATTTTCTTGAATTAATGGTGAGAAACAAAGAAGCATCAACATGGATACTAAATGTTAACCTTGAGGAAGGGTTATATCCCAAAGATACCAGCAGGGAGACGCAGAATCTGGCTAGTTACAAGGCAGAAATAAAAGTCCAATGAGTGGAAAGTAAATGCTTCCAGAGTACAGCTCACTGTACTCAAGCTGAGCAATTACATCCATGTTTAAAACAGCTGCACCTACCTGAGATAACCCAGGTAGTAACTCACACAAGACATCTGAGTATAGAATTTGACATTGCAAATGCAATTTTATGAATTATCCTGTAAAACAGCAGTATTGCCTCTCACATAATCACAAAAAAAAAATCAAGAACCAGGCTCTGGAATTGTTTAGAAAATAACAATGGCAGGTGGTTTTCATTTTTCTCTGCGTCTTAAGTATGACAGGGTGATACGGTCATGAAGGAATGCTTGCAGACAAATTGTAGAACCTTATTTGTATTTTAAAAGTAAAAGCTAAGATTCTCACATATTTAAGATTTACATCTGCAGATTTACCATAAAAAAAAAAATATGGCCCTGAAGCAATTTAGAAGGTGCTAATCCTGATAATTTTCCACCTAATGATTGTTTACTACACAGTCCTTTTAAATGCTTGGCAGCTCTCCAGATCTTTTTGCTTCTTTCTCCTACAGATCACTCTAGACAGCCATCTTGGGTGAAGAAAAACCTCCAGAGGAGAAAGCTCTCTGCCGTCTTTTCAGGCTCTAAAAGCTTTGTTTCCCGAGGGAAATCCTGACCATTGTTTCACTTTCCAGGCAAAAATAAAATCTTAAAGCTTTAACAGCATTGCCAAATAAGAGTACAGAGGGAAAAAAAAAAAACCCACACCAAACCACAAACCAGAAAAGTTCTTTTTTGAAGGATTTAAAAATTGCCATTGGTTTTACAGTTTTAAAGGCAGTGGGACTAGTTCTATCGCTCCTACTAGGAATAGATTTTAACATATTGTACAGATTTACCCCGTCACTTGTTTCAAATTACATTCACTGTCATTTGGCATTTTTTAAAATGGAACAATTATTTGTGATCAAATGATCTTACTCTCCCTGCTGCCCAACCGGCTGTGCTTTCATGTTACCATTGTAGCTTCCATGCATCTGGAGAAAGCCCAACTCTCCTCATTACCAAAAATGCAGCATAACAGTTCATTAGTGAAAGTGCAACACTACTGTAGGCTTCCAGAGACCTCACAAGTTGCGCTGGCATTGCTGCTTGTAATGTTCCCAGATGTCTGCTGGAGCCCTGACTACCATTTTCTCAGTGGCCCTCCACCCACGATGCAGCATGCAAGAGTCTGCTACCAACAGTAAAAATCAAGAAACAGCACACAAAAGTGCAAGGAGTATTTTAACTGAAAAGACCAGGTCAGTCCTCTGTCTCTTTGTGACGGGAAGGCTGGGAGCAGGCATAAGACAGGCAGACAGACACAGCACCAGATGCTCAGGGGCACCTGCAGCTCCCAGAGAAAATCTGAAATACAGAACGACTTTCAGATGGCTGGCCTGAAAATGTAGTGCGCATAAAGTCTTACACAATCTATGCACTTTGTTACAGATTTGGCATTTTAAAGCATATTAAAAAGCAGTGCAATTTATCCTTCCCTGGCACATCTAAAACGTCCGCATGCAGTAAACACAGAAATACAGGGTGATGCAGCAACACGGCCAACCGTTACTCACGTGAGGTGCAGTGAGCTCAATATGCTGCAATCCCAAACAAAAGAGCGAGCCCCTCTCATTAACAGCACGTCACCTAAACCATCAATAGACGGGAATGAACATGACATACTCGTGAGATCCTGAAGCAGGCAAAATCCCTCCTCCCAATGCATGTGTTCAAGCTCTCTTTCTCTGGGCATCACAGAGAAAGTGAGATCTAAACTCGCAGATTTGAGCAAGGATGGTAGCAGTTACAGGGATAAAGCAAAAACGTGACCAACCCAATGCGCTGCAATCAATATTTTAAATGAAATCAGTCAAGCCCATATTAAAACCAGGTCAACAGTAATTAAAGCATCCTTATTTGGCATAGTAAAACCAGAAAACGTCTGGATCAGTACCATTTCTTGAAGTGAATATATTAATGGGAGTGTTTTGAAATGCACAATGCACTAGTAAGAGGCTTTAATATAAACCTCAGGATTATACTATGTTAGCTTTTCGATTATTATACTCTCCATTAAAACCCATGCACTGTGAAGACAGCAAGAGGTTAAAAAAACAGATCTACAATCATTGCTTAGCCCGTTCTTTTCCTAAGGATCCTGCTGTTAGTTTCTATTTGTGCATCACTTGGTATTACAGCTGGACAGAATGAAGCACTGAAGGCGGAATTTTTTATAAAACATTTCTATTAGCGAGGGCATCAATGTCAACACAACATACAGAAAGAGGCCTCAATTTCAACAGTGACAGCAAAATTGCCCCCTCTTATTTCTAGAACGATCTGCTTGGTTGACTCCATCTTAACACACTGCCTCACCACACAGTGATTCAGCCATTTTAATTCCTGAATTACTAGAGTTTGCTTTCCGTTCGGCATGGCACTGTACATCAGGCTCAGCTGTCTTAAGAGCAGGAATCTCTCCGCATAAAGCACATGCAAGTGAAGGTTAAAAAAAAAAAATTAAGCAAGGCTAGGGGAAGGTGGTGAGAGGTAGAGCACAGTAAAGGGCCTGAATACGTAAAAAATGTAGAATTTTTAGATTGTCCCTGGCTTCTTTTTCCAAACAGGCATCTCAGGAAAAAGTCTGCAATCTGGTTCTCTTGAGAGGGTAATGATGAACACAGGCTGTATCTATGCTGCCTTTAATAATAGGCCCGGAGAGAAAACTCAAGTTCCCAAGCTGTAGGAGTGAGCTGGCACGCACCAAAACAGAGCCTGGGTGTGCAGACACTTGTAGGCAATGCAGACATGGCACAGGAGTGGCAGAGCTGGGGTGCAAAGCTGACAGTTTGCCAGCACAACTTGCAAGTCACGCAGATGCATGAGTCATGCTCCCACCCTGAGCTCCTGAGCATCCCTCCTGCAGGCTACCCTGGCACTGCTCAAGGGCAGGGGCTGCAACCCACTGCGGCGGCAGGAGCAGCCTGCCAGTATGGGGAGATTTGGCTCTCTCCTGGAGAGCTCTCAGCAGGCACAGGATTTCTGAATCCTGAAAATTTCACTATTTTCTGCCTAAAAGCCAGTCACATCTATGTGCAGAACATGGCAATAGATGCAAATCATGAGACAATGCCACAGTGCGGTATTTATGCAACCACATGTTAATGCCCACAGCACACAGAGCCAGCATTGCATGAATTGGAGCTTCCTTCGCTCAAACAGGAGCTGCCAGTAGAGCAACAGTCACGTTAGCATCCTTTGTAATCCACAAGGATGTATGTCACTGCATCAGTTTGGTTTTGGAAAGATATCAAAAGAAAAGGTTACCTGCAAAATTCAGCGTTTATTTTTGTCATACTGCAATACCATTACTTGCACTCCTCCAGCATTTAAAAGGTACAGCTTAGAGCTCACACAGACTGGCAAAATGAAATAGAAATTAAACAGTAAGTTCTTTCAAATATTCATTTCTGACATTCCACAAAACTAACGCAAGTTCCAGGCAAACAGAATGGAGCCTTTCCAGGGTAGCGGTGGATCAACAGAAAACAAGCTCTAGGCAATAGATGAATCTACACTACCCATTTTGGTGCTTGTTACCCTGCAAGTGCCTGAAGTACAATCCCTTCATTCAGATATTTCACATTAATGCTGTACCCAGTAACTGCTGAAAAGGTGCTGTAGCTGTAAAAACACTCTGACCAACCATGACAAAAAGATATTTGTGCTGACTACCACATTCTTGTTTACCAAATACATTATAAAACTAGCATGAAAAACGTGTTTATTACCCGAGTCACAAACATCAAGAGAAAAATATTCATTGACCAGAAATTTTAATTTAATCTATCTAGAACAGACTGTAGAAGGACAGACCCAAACAAGCCGTATTTGACACAGATAGATTAGACAGATGGTACAGTATGGTATAAAGGGGATTTACGCTTGCTTGACTTTGACGTGGCTGAATTACTTACGAATTGCAGACACAGAAGAGTTATGCTGGATATTTTACAAAGATTTAATGCCTATTAAAACTTCACACTATTTGAAATTATCATACATTCTGTACAACAAAATAGAGATTGTTCTGCAATTTAAGTCTATTGCACACTTTTCAGAGCCTATCATGATGTATTTCAATATCAATTGGATATGAGTAGCATTTAGTATTTTAACTAGCACTATGCTGTTCCAGAATCTTTCCACAACCTGTGAATTTATGCAAGAACAGGGAAATTAACTGAAAGATGAATAGAAATTCTGAGTTAAAAATAAAACCTCTGAATTCCTGAAGGCTGCTAAAAGCCTCTAACTTCAAAAGCGAAGGCACTCGGCACACGAGCCCTCTGTATTCATCTGCTCACCTCACCAGTGGCTGCTATCAGATCCTCTCAGGACCCTGGCGCAGCACAAGATTAAAAGATGTTATGGCAGGGAACACAGGAGGGGGTGAAACTCAGAATCACTATCACATTTCTGGGGACTATCCAACCCCGAGTTAACGCTGGGAGTCCATACATACGGCAGTAACAGAAACACCGAACACAGACGCTGATTTAAAACAGGCCATTTCCCCTGAAGCTTATTATACCTTAGAATAAGCATTTCTGGCACCTACTGTAAACACCACAGGTCCCATTCAGCATCGGTGCAACTCTATGGCCTTAAGCATACTCACACCTGGACGGATTTGTTGTATTAAGAGAGCTGTAGTGCCAAATGATAGCACTAGATACAGCAAAGCAAGGTATTTCTCCAAACCAGCCAAAACCAGAACAAACAAGCGTACGGGTGTGGGTTACAGAGCGGGAGGGGAACCCAGAGAGCAGGAAATTACAGAGAGCCTCAGACATTCTCTACAAACCGATGGTTGCCAGCTATCGCCTTACCTCTGAGACGTACCCAACTACATACCAGGACTGTCATTTCAAGGGACAAAAATTACTCTTTACTCATAGTCTCCTCCCAATGCCAAAGAAGGAAGCAATGATATCATCTCCCACTGCAACTAGCATAAGGGGAGGGTCTAAGCTCTTAAATACAGGTGTCAGTCAGGAGTAACCCAGCCACAGAAAAGTTATTAGCTAAAAAAGAACAGTCATCATCAATTGTCCAAAATGAGAGTCAATTGCTGAGAGGCATAAATAAACAAGGTAAGAGACTGTGGATTTGTGGAAATGGATACTCACATTTTCATTTTATCTCTCTGTTAGTGTAAAACTTTTCTCTACTGACTTTTACCATTGAGTGCTAGAAGAGCTCTACATCTGGTTTGTTCTTGTTAACAGAAGGGACAATTGCTGGATACCAAGTGCCCCCTTTGACACACACACATACACACACTCTGAACTGGCGAGAGTAGACAGAACAGCAGCTGGGGAGAGACAGCGGTAACGGCACAGCTACTGCACAGAAAGCACAGGAGCAGAAACAACAAATTAATTAACCATTTCAAGTGATGAGTTAAAAATTAGCCTCATCATCATCCCTTTTGCAACAGAACTAGCAGAAAAATATCGGAAGTAATACTTTTACCCCCCAAAGTAGTAAAAATTTCTGTAATTGTTTATGCACCTCAGGTGCAAAAGAACCCAGACAGCACCAAGATTCAAAACCAGAGTAACTTTCTTGCATGCAACATAATGCTAGAAGCTTAATTTTTACAGGTTTTAGACACCAACAACTCCCATCAAAATGAATTGGGTCTCCGATGCTCCAAGCCTAAGGCAAAACTGTCATCTCTCTCCTTTCATTAACCTGAACAGTACAGTTTACAGCAGCTGTGTCTCTAGCACAGGGTTTTCAGGACCCCTCACCCTGCTGAGGCTTTCTGAAGGCTCACAGGGTCGGAGCAGGCAGAAGGGGGTTGTTATCTTCTCTGCAAATCCAGGTAATACCCACAAAGATTTTAACTCATAAAAAATTACACCCATCAGTATTTTTCATTTTCTGCAAGTTAGACAGGAAAGCGCAGACACTTGAAGCCAGGCCACAAAACATCACAGGGAGAAGAGGAGCTTTGAGAGTATCAGGTGGTCACAGGGCTATACAGGAATTCTCTAGCCTCAGAAAAGCTGCTAGGGCTTTTTTCTGCCCCCCCATTTAGGGCTTTTACCCCAGATCACAGGGCACCTGAGCCCACGCTGGCCCAGGCTGCGCAATGCAGCCAGAGTCCCAAACGAGGAGCAAGAGCAGGGCAGCGCTGCTCTGGGCAGACCTCAAGGGCTGGCTGCTGCACCGCTCGCTGCTCTGTGCCATCCTACCCCCCAGCACAGAGAGAGGGGTGACTATCTTGTCTATGTACTGGGAACTCAATTTCCTACCGTAACCCTAATTTCCTTACTCTGATTGACAAATGAAGACACAGACAAATTCGCCTTCAGATACCCATGCAAAGATTAGGAGAAAACAGGTTCTGAATCAGCAAAAACTAGGGACATTTTAGAAGCTCTGTGGGAATTACAGCTTGGGATTGCCTGCTTGTCAGGCAGATTTTCTTTCATGAAGGTTAGCACAGCTCCCTCCCCTTCCTCCCACTTGAATCTGCTATTAATTTAATCAAAGGTGGTTTATGAGCAAGTTGAGGACACGGGATCTGCAATTTAACCCTACCAAGAACAGCCAGCCATAAGTCTAAACATTTCCACCCACCCCCCCACCAAAAAAGTATCAGCATTCTTATTCACATAATTTTCAATTTTGCTCATCTTTACAAAGCTGGTCTTGATTTTAAGCTATTTGAAAAAAGACAAATTTGTTGCAGTCATAAAAATTAAGTTATTTAGTGTAAGGGCCATTGTTTCCACCCTTGAAGTACATCTCTGTTAGTCTGGCAAGTATCAGCTTGCCTTAGTGTTTAGGCTGCAATGATTAAGCTGGTATTTTACCAATATTGTAATTTTAGAGAACAAGCGAGGCTATTTCAGAATGGCAAAATGCCCTAGCAAAATGACCTTCACAAGAGCATTTCAAGGCAATCAGGTAGATTGCAGTAAGAAAAAACGGGGAGACAGAAAAATAGCCTAGAAGCCAGGACAGTCAAAACAGGGCTGAACTGCACACTGCGCAAGAGCCCAGGGAAAGGCCTTGTTTCAAACGCAGCAGTTTTTCCAAAATGGATAACAGACCTGTTCGTAAGTCTTTGCAAAGCAAGTCTAAGACTTATGCAGAGTCCTTTGGTGGCAGAGCAACCACGCTTGCCCAAGCATTTATTGAGACTGCTTTTCTCACTATGATTGAATCACTGCTCAGGAAAAAAGAAATGGGAACTGATCCTAAAATAAGCCTCCCAAGATCTGATTCATGTTGCTAAATAATTAGTGTTTGTCAATGAAAAATGAGCACTGAAGCCAAGGTCCCTTAAGCTATTGCAGGTACTCTTACTTTTGTATACACCAAAAGTCATTTAAAATTCAAGACACTGCTGCAGCAACTTGGGCAAATACTGGCAGGTTCATGAGGAGCACTACTTGCTTGTAGAGACCATGTGCCACCACACGCTTTTTCAAACAGTGTTTAGAAATGAAAGTGTAAGTGAATAAAGAAAGTATAAGTGAATAAAACTGAATTAGACAAGGGATGCTGGGGATGTCAAACAGAGAATGGTGAAGCTGGCACACGACAGGAGACGTTAGGATCTATCACTGACAGAACAGGGAAATGCCATCACTTATTCACAGAAACACACAACCTGCAAACGTGTGCTATCCAGAGCTGACGCTGTTCAGCCATCTTCTTTTTCCATGATAACTAAAATGTAACACGGAGAATAAAAATTAACTTATTCGGGAGGCCAGCCCTGTGGTTACAGCCTATGGGCATGTTTTGCCCAGATAACAATGCCAGTGTCCAGAATGTAATCTCTTCAGTATGCTACTGAATTAAAATAATACACTTAACTGCTTGCCCAAGCAAGCACTAACATGGCATTAAAAGCACGTCAACATCTTTGTATTTAAAGTGGTTAATAGGACTCAAGTAAAGACATTATGAGGGGATACCAATGGTCTGCAGGTCAGTTCTTTGCACAATATACTGCAAACAAACCACTGACATACATTTCACACACATTAGTGCTACCTGCCAAAGACAAGCTACGAAATTCTACCTTGTTTACTAAAGGAAGGGTAACTAATAACAAATTCATTTCTGTGTATATTCAAGCCAAGAAAGCTACTTTTAGCATGAATGCAGGCACAAGTATGAGATCTGAGGGATCTAATACAATATAGACATGCTTAAATGATACCAGCTCCACTTACATGAACAGGTGATCTGGTCAAGAGAAAAATCATTGGCTGATTTAGAGACCCCAAACCGCAACCAGAGGCCATTGTAAACCAGGACCAAATTGCACAGGCTAGGTGTATGACCAGCCATGACATCCCCTCCCCTCTTAATACCATGGTTTTTTCCTGGTGTTTCATCTGTGACTAAAATTCAGCTTGACTGTGCGTGCCCCTTTGGGTTTACATGCTTTGGGCTTTATTTTGGTTAGAGAGCAAGTTTGGTGAGAATAAAGCTGTGATGGGACAAGTATGGCTTGGTACCAGGATAGGTGGGAGAACACAGAAGGACCTTCCCTTTCTTGGAGCACCTCCTAAAGGTGAGAACTCCAAAGCCTGCTCCTGGGGCACAGAGGGAGAGCGTTAGCACCGCTTAAGTACTGTGACTCCCCTGCAATGTGGCCAGACAGACTGACGACGCAGAGATTTACCATGCCTCTTCACTTACCACCAGCAGTCAATCTGACAGCACATGTCACCCAATCCAAAATGGCATTTCTCCTGGGGTAAATCCAGGACAAGCCCAATGCCACATAATAGTGTCAGAGACCAAAATCACTCCAGTTTTGCCTTGCTGGGATCCACCCTGCCTGCATGTGAGCAATCTCCAGCCAGAGAGCACCCAGCTCCATGCCCCAGCAGCATGAAGCAGCAGGGCAGCGGCATTTGGCCCTCACGGGGGGAGCTGGGCCGGGCCGTGGGGTCCAGGCACAGGGCTGTGACAGGCCCAGACACTCTGGGGCCTGATGCCCAGCCTTGCTGTGACAAGCTGGCCCCTCTCTGCCTCAGTTTCCCTGTTCCAGAGAAGGTCAGTAATGCCTTGCCATGCTGGCAAAGCCCTTTGTGAAACTCACCTGGGAAATGCATAGCAAGTGCTCTGGCCAGCCATCACACAGCTCGGGACTGTGGGGAAATATCCTGCTCTAGTCTTCTTTTCTAAGAGGACTACAGCTTATAACAGCTGACCATTGGAGTGGTTTCCAGCAAAATGCAACCGGTTCAACCGAAGTCAAGTTGATAAATGAAATATTACTGCTGGTCTCCTCCCTACCCATAGATGCCAAGCTAGAGAACAGAACGGAAAAAAGGATCTCTTTTCACTTTGAACTTCAAAGGCAATTAGAACAGTACTCCCATCACTCACCTGGACCAACAGGATTACATGGACAAATTAGATTTTCTTTTACGGCAGATGACAATTCAACCACTCATTTTGGCTAAACATTGTTTGTTGAAAGCTGCTCTAGACATTATTTCCATGATAAAAGGTGCGCACTGTTTGGTTCCCTTCCTTGCCTTATAGTATCATTAAGATGGCATTCAAGCCACATGACAAGTACATTTTTTTCCCCATTAAATACAGAGTGCTCATCTCTGTTCGTCCTCTATTTCACCCTAGAGGAAATCCTCTTTTCCAATACCTCTTTTGTTGATGGCAAGTTTAAGGAAACGATTTTGCTGAAATGGTATTTTATTATTAAATTTTACACTAGTTAATGTACAACAACATTGGGGAAAAAAATAAACACCTGCCTTTCATTTGTGCATTCTTATAGCATGTAGGCTGAGGATATCAGCACTAAGTGCACACATTTGAACTTGCCAAGCCCTTGATCTTCCCAAGCTCAATCATTCAGACTGCACCCACCCTTGTAAGTGGCCTCCCAAAAGGCAATTAGTGGCTTGCTACAATTTTCAGTCTTCCTGCCACAAACATAACAGGGTTGAACCCACAGCCTCCAGAGGGGAGGCAGGTCTTTCTTACACCCCCTGCCAACTGGATAGGGTGCTGCCGGCTACCCAAGTCGCTGTTACGCATCCATATGCGTCAAAGCCAGGATCAGCATCTTGTCCTGATGAAATTCTGTGAATGCAGTTTTCTATTTTAAATTCATGTTTTTGCTTTTGCATTCCTTCTGGTCCGTTATTTCCTCCATTTTATTTTAGATACTCCTCACTTTCTTTTGATCCATTTCCTGCCTCTTTCTTTCTCCCACCCACTTGTACTCTTTGTTCAACAATAACAAAAGATTGGAGTTGAAGAAACGGCGGGTGAAGAAGCCTCGGCTCAATGCCTACATAGCTCCAGCCTTGGGAGCAAACCTTTGACACCCTGAACATTTAACTACTCTGGTAAGACTAATGAAAGAATTTCTCTGTTCACAGCTATTTCGAACACTGTAGAGAAAGCTTAATATTTGAATATTGGAATCGTAACAGCAATTGCAAGAGGAATGGCCTTTTTTAAGCAATGCACTGACTTTATGGATGACTTACAATCATGGCACTGTAATACAGGGAGAGGCAATCAAAGAAGAGACTGTGAGACAGTCATTTTTGTGCATAAGGCTTGCACTTTCCATGCCATTTTGGATTCTGCACGGAAACAGAGTTGGGGAAATTTATCATAGTCTCCAACAGAAACCACCATGCAGCAAAAGCATAAAATTAGTAATTATGATAGCTTCTCAACACGTCCAGCTGCTAAAACCAACCAGGCGTTACCTCAGGCTACGGCTAAAAACAGGGCTAGGAGGTAGGCTTACGCTGCAGTGTGACTAACTGGGACAATAGCTCCTTTTTTCCCCATCCCTCAACAGTCCTTGAAATTAAAAATAATTAAAAAAAAAACCCCAAACAACAAAAACCAAAACCAACCCAAACCCCAGAGCTAAAATTAACTATAGGCTTGTATCAAAATCCCCTCCCTCAGCTGCATTTCTTCTGTTTTTTGTTTTGTGTCTTTTTGCTATGGTACTCAAATTACAAAGCCTCCTCCCCCTTTTTGCTGACTCTACAGATAGCCTGTAGCCTTCATTCTGAAACCAGTACCTCAGGAAGAAGCCCAGAAAGTNTGTTGGGTTCCCCCCCCCCCCCCCCCCCAAACCACAACTTTTAAACAATATACTGTCAATCACAATGCTAATACTAACTATGCTATTGACCATTCAGATTGATCCCATTATATTTCCTGGAGCTTCCTGTGAGGCTAGTTTGCATGGCTATCAGACTGCCAACATCAGGAACCCTTGTTCAGGCCAGAGTGAAATAACTCAGTACCGACAGACCAAGGATAATTCCTCATTGTCAGAGACACCCAGGTCCACTAGCAACAAATCAACATCAAAACATGCCAAGTGCCAGTCATCCAAACACAAAGACCGCATCATTTCCCCAAACATGTCACTTTTTCTGGAAGTTGGCTCATCAGTCCTTATATGGGAAGCCCAAACCCCAGGCAAGACTTACTTGGTCATTCTACTGATAAAGTATCAGCACCACAGAAGCAGGAACAGGCTGTTAACACAATTATTTCACAGTATTATTATGAAGAAGAAAATAGGCTGCAACAAGTTTGGACACTAGGTCATTAGGCTTTAACCTCTAAGATCACATCTTTTGAAAGCAGCACTAACAGCAGAGCATTTTTCAGACGTAAAAATTAACGGTAGTTATCTTGAATGGAATCCTGGCAAGCAGAGGTTCAGACACTTTCTTCTGCTGTGACCCCACATTTGTGTGGCTCCAAATACCTGAAAAAACAACTATGACCCTGCTCAAAAGCACTGGAGCCTCCTAAAACCACCATAACCTCCTGATTCAGAAATCACCACCCCAGGGAACAGGGTGCTCTCTCTGGCAAGTCACATCTTGTCTCCAAGACAGCTCACCGACTTCTCAGAGGAGTCACAAAGGGTTTTCTAAGTGATTCTGGGGAACAAATTCCTAAGGTGCAATATTCAAGGACCATGTATCAGCACAAAAAACTTTTAGCATTCAGAAGCAAAAACCAGTAGCCACCTAGCCTCTGATTTCTGATACATTCTAACATCTTAACTTAAAAATCGTATTCTGCCCGGAGAACTGAAGTGAATGCTGCAATTTTTTCCTGGCACTTATGTCTGAAAGCCAGCAGATCTGGAAGTGCTAAACCCATGGTCATTGCACTTTCAGCACCCACCAATCTTCCACTTGGCACTTCCCAAAGGTGAACTGTGCCCTTCAGGTTGGCTGCAGAAGACAGTTCCGGCACTCTAAAAAGAAATACCTGCATTTACCAGGCAGTAGTTAATGAAAGTCAAAACCAGAATGGACAGATTTTTAAAAGGAACAAGAATTTATGCTCCTGATGACAACAAAAATGGGAATCTTTCTTTCATTTTAACAACCTAATCAAGGAAGGAAACTATGTAGAATGCATTCCAGTCTGCTACTATACAGAGGCTAATTCAGAGAAAAACAAATTAAGTGGTATATTTCAAAGTTAAATATTTTTCACTATACAGGTAACAAGTACTTTGTGTTTCAGGAAAACAAGATTATCATTTAGAACACTGGAACAAGACAAATGAGTTTGCCATTTGCAAGAGCAATTCAACCAAAATCTTTAGGAACACTCATTGGGACCACACTCCATATTCCAAAAAAACTTGACTAGAGACATGCAAATATCCCAGCCTCAGCCCACTGCAGCGCCACCATTAGCACCCTGGCACCAACATCTCGCTGCTTCAGAAGGCAGCTCACCCAGAATTAGAAAGGTTGGGATCTCAGTATAGCAACGTGAAGCACAGATAAAACACACTGTGAAGTTAAATGTGCGGGTCCACCTTTTGCATGGTCAAGAGGTCCAAGACCTTAATCTTACACAACGAAGAGTAAGTTCACAGTGGGATGGTGTTCCCCACCTCACTCGCCAGGTCCTGAGCTCCTTTGCCAAACCAGGCCCATGGATATAAGGTTCAGACAGAAACGTAAGAACAACTACAATCTAATACCAACATATACATTCCCCTCAAGACCTATCAAGTTTATACTGCAAATACTTCTGGCCAGCGTGTGAACCACTGCGAGGCACAACGCAAATTCAAAATATGGTTTGTTATTACAGTAATATTTGCATAATAGTTATTTTTATATATATTATAAGCACAGGTTCAGGACAGTTAGCCCAAGGTGAATCACCCATCTCTTTAATCCCTTAATAACGTGCTTGGAATGCAATTTGGAAATTCCCCTTTGATAAAGTAGTCATGCCGCCTGCATAGTGACCATTTCTCAACATTCATTACCATCAAGCATTTTACTCTTAAAATTGCAACATTTTGATCAGTCCACAGACCAGAACATTAAAAACACATACAAATTTGTTTTTGTCTTATATATTTACATGCCCTCCTATCTCTTTTTAGAGCATCAAGCAATACAATGGCCAAGCTACTAAATACCAGAAAGGAGGTGCATTTATATCAAGATACGCATAAAACTTTTAAGGGTAAGACCGCTACAGGCACCAATCTAATCAAGTTTGCCAAAAATTAATTTCAGGCCCAAAGCTCTTCCACTGCTCCTTGGTGCCCTGCCACAGCTTATGACAACCAGAAGTTAAAAATGAAAACAGCTGTGATACCATTAAAGGCACCCTGGAATAATGTGGATGCGCTGCTCTGCAAATTGCCCTTAAGGTGACACGTAGGTTCATCGCCCCATGCCAGGAATCTGAGGAACTTTATGACTCTCTGAACTCTCACAGCAAGCTGAGCCACTGCAACCCCAAGTGATTCACATTATTTTCTGCTTGTCAGCAACAGCTGTAGAAACATCTCTGAAATGGTTGGCATGCCCTCCACCAACTCAGTGCTCCACCTATCACTGGTATGCCCATGTGGTCCTCACCTGTCAGCTCTGCTTCAGCAAACAGATCATTAGGTCTTCACTGTGCTTCTTTTCCACTTGTTTAGAAGAAGATCCTAGTTAAAGCAATCAAACTTCTGGTTTACCTCAGCCTATCAGCAATAAATATCTAAACAAGCATCTCTAGATCCTGCTATACCCCTGCAGCATATCTAAATGCTGATCTTTGTTACACACACTCCAGCAGCATAATCTCCCTCAGGATTTACTACCCGATTAGGATTACTTAGACTAAAAACACAGATAAGATAAGAGCTATGTGCTCCCTATCACTCACACCTGCCCACAAAGAGGGTATCATCATCCTCAACTCCCAGAGTTATTTACCAACATTTTGGTGTCTTTTCACATTTTTTTACAATCCTTATGTTTCTAACGTGGTTCAGGAATGTAACTGAGCAATATAAAATTATCTCAGATACATTCTTCTGCATACTTTTATATGGAGATGATTTAAAACCTCAAGCCACAGACTGCGATGATGTAAATCAGCACAGCTTCACATGCTGGGACGTAGCTATGTAACTTGGCACAACTGGGGATTCAGACATTCATTCTTCAGCATCACAGAGAAAGAAGAATCATAATATTCCAATGAGAATAAGCATAGAAGGTTCTTCTTTTCTTACTAAACAAAGCAAAGAATGCAGCTGAAAGTTTCATTACTAATCTCGCAGATAGTATAGATCATTATTACACTATGGTTACTTCAATACTTGTCTGGGAAAAATATCTTTTATTCTTTGCGGCATACAGAATCACAGACTGGTTGGGGTTGGAAGGGACCTCTGAAGATCATCTTATCCAACCCCCCTGCTTGAGCAGGTTCACCTAGAGCAGGGTACACAGGACTGCGTCCAGGTAGGTTTTGATTATTTCCAGACAAGGAGACTCCACAACCTCTCTGGGCAGCCTGTTCCAATGATCTGTCACCCTCACAGTGAAGAAGTCATCTTATTCTTGTTTGTCTAGCACACAATGGGAACACATCTCTAAAACAACCTACTTCCCCCATCTTTCAGCTCCTCAGGGCAACTTAATGTATTGTTAGCCATTATTCACATCTCTTGCATAAACGGCAATTTCTGGAAATTTTTATGCCTCCTAATACATACAGACAACATGAAGGTGTGCAAGACTGAAAAAGACAAAGCTCAGTGAAACTCAATTAGATTACATTTTTTTACTTTACCTCTATTTACCTTTTACCTGAGTTTTATGCAAGCATCACTCCTTGGAGCCAGATCCTGACCAGCAATAAAGCTACTTTACACACTCCAGCGATGGAAAGCTGCAAAGCTGGCTTAATGGGCCAGCTGGGGTCAGGGAATCCCCCCACAGTGCTGGTGCATCTGGTATGCCACATCCTCTCCCAAAAGAAACTTTAGAGCATAACCACTGTGCCCCACTTTATCCTGAGCCGGTGCAACAGCCTTCCTTTCCCAATGTACTGTAAACCAGCATAACATAAAGCAGCCTTACAGCTGCTGCACAACACACTAAATAAGTCTCCTCCCCACAAAGAAGCTCAGGGACTGCGGCACAGGGGACATAAAACTGCTCTTCTCCAAGCACAGGCCATGTGGACCTAACACCTGGGGCCAGAGATTTCAGTTCTGGTACAGGCACGATGGGAGAGTTACACCTTGTGGTCCTCAAGAGCTAAACTGATCCCAGGCTTGTAGTGCAGACCAGAAGCTGACGGATATTCTTTCCACAAATGAAGTAACCCATTTGTCTTTTAAAAAGTGCAGCTCGTCACTTGTCCTAAAATCTGCATGCACTAAAAGGTCATGACTTACAGTAGTCCAGACTTTGTTCTGAATCTCATTTTTCCATAACATTTCCACTTTTATTTTTCCTTTTACCGAGTTCCTTGTCCAGGTCCCTGCAGCAATGCAAACACCCATCCAGGGAACAGTTATTTCAATCCATACTCTCCTACAGCAGATTCACACCAGGGCTAAACACAACCACCTGCTGACTCAGTCAGTATATTACAACCTTGCTCCAAACCATCAACCACCCCAGCCCCCGCACCTTCCTCACACTATCCCATTTAGAAGCTAACTCATCCTCTTTCCATAAGAAACTAATTTAGGCGTCACAGGTTTTAAGTTTAAATGGCTTATGCCAATGACTAAAGCTGCACAATCAGATTCTTCTGTTGACAAATTGGACACAGGGCCGAAAATCAAATTTGCTTATTTTTACCCTTAAACAAAACCATATACGGTCTGCAGTGGTAAACCACTGTTCGTTTTAATATCCAAATAGTGATTGCTTGCATCCAGTGTCTTGTGCCAAAATCCCTTCACCGACAACCAGTCCAGGCATGTCTGTGGCCGCCGAACTTATTTATCTCTGCCCTGATACTTCCAGACAGTTCAAGATGAATTTGAAGACACTACTACTAACCTACACTAAGATAAAAATCCATCTCATTTCTCATTCAGATAACAATGAAGATTATATAAACAGCTTTCTCTAAGCTGGGACTGCAGGGTTTGTGCTTCACTTGTATGGTTTTAATACAGTTTTTTCATTCTTACCTGCAGTCCTATCCTGCCTTCAGGTAAAGACTTGAGAGGGACCTAAACGTTCTGAAGATGCAAACAGAATATATGACAAAAAAAAATCCCCCTGAACCCTCAGTCAATAATCCATTTTTAGGAAAGAATTTGTGCTAAAATGAGGTAAGTGATAACTTTCCAGATCTCCTGTTATCCAGAGTACTATTTTAGGGAGAGTGTGACTGCATTCGCGCTTGTCGCATAGTCCTGCTTCCAATCTCCTGGCAGATCCCCAGCACATTCCAGTACTTAATGCACAACGCTTGTTGGGATGCAGTCCCACTTATCTCCCAGACACATTGACTAAGACTTTCCCACATAAACTGACCCACCCTTTGGTAGCAAGAGGTCACTCAGTACAATCAGCCTTCAAATGAGAAAAACAATAAGGAAAAGCTTCTCTAATGCCAAAAACACAAAGAGAATAAAATACAACAGGCTCCAGTGTTTGTTTTATCAAAACTTAAAGACTGCAAGACAGATTTTTCAACCGGTGCAAACCAGTGTAGCTCCACCAAAGTCAACCAGATTTTTTTTCAGGCTTAGGATCTGGCCTCCTAAAAGCATTTAAAATTACAATAAGAATGCATTACTCTAAAAAAGGTTAAAAATAATAAGTTAGCAATTAATCCATTCAACTTTGACTATCAGGAATCTGTAGAGAATTATTACTAGTATTATGTGCAGAAAAAGGTCACAATATTTTAAGTTACAAAAATAAAGCAACTGTTAGGCTAACTAGGCTATCTTTACCACATATGGACCCTACGTGACAAGGAATACCTGTTAACTTAAGGTGAACTGCAGCATGGTAGTTTAAAGCCCATTTTTTTTACCAACTCATCATCTCTCAGTCAGGCTGGCTAAAGGACCATTCAAATTTCAAGAGATGCGGATGCCACGCTTTTTGAAAGTTCAGACACCCAAAACCAGCATATGCTGCTTGACTCCCTTGCTTTCACATTTCGTATAGTATAAGTGGCAGAGCGGGAAATAAGACCACTAGTTTTCCTGACTTCCTCACTAGACCCCCGCATGACACAGGGTGTAATAAAGGGTACTCTACTGGATGATCCTCCTATATCAAAATGCTCACAGACTTCCATAAGGCAGATTTAGGCCCAAAGTACCCTTCCAAAAGCACAGAGGCCAGTAATTTGCTAGTGAGAGGCAAAAACTGCTTTCTCCAAGCACAGACTAGAATGATAAGCTTCATGCTGCATTCCAGCGTTGCTATAAATGTATATGCTACTAGTATACTGGAGCCACAAGCTACCCACCAGTGCAAAGCTCTCCATATGCAGAGACTGACTATAGATCACCCTTAAACACTTTAATTAAGTATTTGTTTACTAAGAGAGAAGTCAGTGAAAGCCCTTCGGAAGAAAATCTCATAATTAGTTCAGCTACAGACAAAAGCCAACACTTTCAAACTCAGATGCCCAAACTAAAACCTGTAGGTGTTAAAATAAATTTATCTACATTAAGTTAATTTAGATACAGCAGGCAGCATCTTTTCCCTTCTAAGCCAAAAAACCAGAGGAGCTACCTGCTATGATTAGCTGGAATATTTGTGGTGTCTAGGGACTAAGCAAAATTGATTTAATGAGTGGAAAAAGTAAGCATTTGGTCATACTGCACAAAACCGTATTTTCTACTCTGCATTTACTGACTGCAGCAACCACAAATCAACCCCATTGCAAACCAGGCTCTAGACCCACCCAGTCAGCCAGCACTCACCGTGCCGTGAGAAACAATATATATTGACAGCTTTCTTGCCCTTAGAAACACAAGGCTCCCCTTTATCATGTAAAAGAAAGAATCAAAAGCAGATATGCCATGCCATTCTATAATAAATCAATCAATAGAACGATAGGATTAATTCAGGATCAAATGGCAGTAACTTACAACAAAAAACGCAGATCCAAATTACTGCTTGACGGTAAGAAGTCCCCACAACACCTTGCAGAAGACCTTGACCACGTACGCGGGACTGTAACACTACTGGGGGCTAAACCCCACAGTGAAAAGGAAAGACCTCCCAAAGATGCCTGTTGGTCTGGCTTGGGAGAAATTTCTGCCCAGTATCAAATTCAGCAATCAGTATAACCTTAAAACACCGGGGCCAGCCTTCCGAGAGGAGCCTCTACGTCACCTCAGAGTACCTCCCACCCAAGCTCACTGCCTCACCCCAGCCAGTCCCCAGCCACTAATGCCTCTAAGAAAGTGGAGAAATAGAAAACAGAACTCCACAAAATTCGGGGGGGGTGGGGGGTGATCCTTCCTGACCACTACAGGCACCCAACTGAAGCCCTAAATCATGAGATTTTAGTGCAGTCGTTATCTTAATGTGATGCTGTGTTTTAAGAAAACTCACAGCAAACTTAAAAAAAAAGAGACAGAACTAAAGGTCTGTAGTCCCTATGGACTAAGGCCAGGAAGGATTCACAACAACCATTCAACCACTTTCTATAGTGGTACTGAACACATGAAGCATAAACACTTTATTCATTAAGTTGGCTACTTCAAATACATTAACCAATGTGCCATTCAATCATGTGGGCAAAGAAGCAGTACGTAAGAGCTTGTTTTGTTTGCTTTAGGTCTGCATATCTTCATCTCTGACTACATCTTCCACTAGCTAAACTAGATCTTTTTAACTATGTTTACAACTACGTATCTTCACAGAACCAATATATTGGATATACCCTCCTATAGACCCATTTACATGGAGGACCAGCAACTGCCCACCCTGACTGAAGTCCATTTCAGGGATCATTCCACACTCTCGCATCTGTATTGAGTCACGATTAGCAAAACCAAACCCAATGGTCACCCCAATAAAACTGAGCTGTCAGTCAATCCCTATTCCTTTCTTAAAAAATAAACTAATAAAACCTTTGCTGTTACTTCTTTGCAGGTCTTTTTCAATGGCAAGTCCACAGTTTCTCCAATTACTTACAGAAGCATTCTCATTTCATATTCTTACAACTATACTAACTCCAAGCAGTACGACTTTAACAGAGAAGAAATAGTTTCCTCTTGTGTACAGCTGTGGATATGCAAACAAAACCAGGAGACTAAATCCAAGAATATCATTCATGAACGCGTTTCACAGATCATAGGCAAGTTGCTCAGCAGGTGTAATCTCAGGATCTGGCCTCTTCTTCCAAAAAGAGAACAGCATATGTTCCGAACCCCAGTAAACAGAAAAGCTACTTAATTTAGAACATTTACCTGTGAACAGTTTCATAGCAGTGTATTTTTAGATCTATGAACAGGGTGTTAATGACACACCTCTCCTGTTCCAACGGCATGACTGGTATGACCAGCTAGTCTATTCGTAGTACTTAACAGGTGTGCCTTAGCATCAGTTGGCACAAGATTTTCACTCTGAGTGGCTCTTTTGTTCAGTTCTTGCTGCCCTCTTGATGTGAGGGGTTGCTGAATAAATCAACCCAACATACCATTTCTTTTTAAAGTTCTAATGCTTAGCATGTTCAAAACATTGTGAAATAAAAATGACTGCACAACAGCATAACATGTTTCTCTGGCAGCAGTGGTGGCATGCCAAAGAGGTTCCTGGTGTGCTAAAAAACATGCAGCTTCCAAAAAAAAAAAAGTAAGTTTGTGCAATATATAAAGAGAATAGCAGGAAGAAAATGGAGACATGAAATTTTCACCATTCAACAAGAAAAAAAAAAACACCTTACGGAGAAGAGGCTGAGAAAAATGCTAATGGTGCTGAAAAACAATAGCTCAAACTACTCCTCAACCTTAATCTGTCCTTGGCCATAGGAAGACGTACACAATCCCTGAGCACAAAGATTATAGATTGGTGTATCTCTTTTCCTAATCACATATATTTTACTGCAAGTAGAAATAAGACTTTCAGATGCAACCCCCCCCCCCCAGCCATCTTTCTCAAACAACTATAAAATCTGTTATGAAGTCAACCATCAACTAACAATATATACGAAAGTTTCCATGCAAAACTGGGCTTTTTAACGAAGAATGGACAGTGAAAAATGCATCTAGGATTAACAATACATGAAAAAGAAATAAAGCTGGACAAAACAGAAAAAAAGCTGCCTGCCTAAATATATAGAATTGATCACTGTCAAAGCTGTTAAAT
This sequence comes from Fregata magnificens, assembly GCA_013389945.1. NCBI lineage: Eukaryota > Metazoa > Chordata > Aves > Suliformes > Fregatidae > Fregata > Fregata magnificens. The sequence goes on from WAAD01012877.1 coordinate 164,493, forward strand.
CAGTTGAGATCTACTAGGCATAAGAAAAATTCCTTACATGTAATATCTCTGCAACCCTTTTTTCATTAAAGGAAAGCAAAGCCTCGAAAGGTCCAGCTGTAACTGCTGCAACATTGTACTCATGTTCATTAAAAAAAACAAATTCACAACAGATCATTTTAAGAGTAATAATAAAACTCTGACAAATGAAAACCATATGTGGGGGGAAAAAAAAACCAACACTGGGGAAAGCAGTCTTCAATGCAGTCTCTTTGCAGAACACCGACTATACCTCGGTGCCATTTGACAGTACACACATTTCGGCTCCAACACTTGCTTCACCAGGCGAGTGTCATTTGGTGATAACAATCAAACACAAGATAATTTCTAAGGTGTAAATACACTAGAAAGCAAGAGAAAACAACTATATTTTCACATTTAATATCTCTAGGCCAGATTCCCACTGGCTTAACTTGGGAAAGTTGCCATGAGCTTAGGCAGAGGTAAGGGTCCAACGAACTGGCAAACTCCCCAGCTACATCAGTTGGGAACAGCAGCACGCCCACAGCACGAGCTCGTATGTCAGAAAAGCCCTATATGGCTCTACACAGTTTATATCACGGAGCACTGGCCTGATCTCATCAGAAGTTTCCACGGCATGGTGTGCATCACGCACTGCAGAAAACAGCCTGCACTGCTCTACTTCACAACCCCCTCATTCACCTGAGAGTCGGAAAGATCCAAGGGTTTGCTGGTGGCTCCTCGCTCTGACATAAGGCCGTCCAGTTCCCGTAGCCCGAGCACCACAGCTTGCGAAGGTTTTCCTAGAGCCATGAAATGGCGAGCGGGAGGCCTGTGGTCGGAGGTACCAGCCTGGACTGGATTTAGGAGCTGACTCACGGGTAATGGGCGATGATAAACTATTGTACTGGTTTTTAACTTGTGCCCAGATCAGATGACTAAGGAATTTAGGTGCCTATAGAGATTAACCGTCTAAATAAGTTTTGCAGTCTGAGCCTTAAACATCTGCATCAATAGACCTTCTCATCCGCGTTCCAAGAGATATGTCCATATACTCCTCACTAAGGAAATACAATGCTTATTTTACAAGTAATCCAACTACAAATATTAAATCCTGTAACTGACACACGTTAAAAATAAATCCTTAGTCAGGTGATGTAATATAAATGAGCATTACAGGCCCACCAAATAAAGGTGTTTTAACTGATTAAATTTTATATACATTGAAGGAAAACCAAAACATCTTTCATAAAATGGTTTGGTACGCTTACTTAAAAGGAGGTGTCTGAAAGACATGCAGCAGCGTTCTGGTCTCCATACATGTAGCATGAACACTTTGCCCCCTCTCTGTTTCACTTCTGTGTGCAGGCAGGGTTCAGTAACGCACAGTAATTCCAAAAGCTGCAGGATTCATGCCACCATAGAGATGAAACAGCATCTGTAACGTTTTTTGCCACATAACTGCTGCAAGCTCCTATTTCATCCAAAGATGCTGCATCCTGCTTTAGTGAATATCATTTACTGCACTTAACCTGCATTACAGAAAAACGCAGAACGGGCTACTGTTCCATAACCTAACCTCTTTTTTAGTACCAAGTTTACGGTGTTGCACGCAGTAACAAAATATTCCCTACCTATTTTATTTATTGCCTATCTCGCGCTGGTTGTGACACATTAGCGAGCCCGCCAGTCCATCCCCGTAGCCCTACAACCACTGCTAAGTCATGTAGGCATCACAACAGCCATCGCTGTTTTACCGAGAAACAGCTTCAGTAAGAAAAAAAGAATACCAATAAATAATAACAATTCTTTAGAACTCGTATCTAGCTGCCATCACCCACCCTTCCTGGCTCTTTATCCCACACCGTTTTCATCTCCTGTCTCTCCCTCCAGAGGTTTCTAAGTATATGCAAGTCCTTCTTCCAGCAGAGATTTCCTGCAACGGCCTGAGGAGTCACAGTGTCCCTTGACATTTTTCACATGGCTGATATCTCTTTGAATAAATTACTCTACAAGACCTGCCTCTGTAACCGTTAGACTGGGGAGCATTGTTCCCCAAGATGTCTTTCAGCACAACGCGTTCACAGGGCTGAGTGAATAACAGGGTTTTTTCTGAACTGACTAGACAGTTCAATAAACAGGTTTCGTAATATTTCTATCCTGTCAATAAAGGTCGAAGGCTGTACTAAATGCTCCAGATCTTGATAGTTTATGTTTATTCCCTCTTACAGTAATCCTGCTTCTGATTTTGAACATTTAGCATTTGTACCTGTGGATAATGTTGAGCATCAAGTACAATCTAGAAATACAGATCACTACTCACCTTCTTTAAACGAGAAGGCAATTTTATTCACAATTAAAATATCAAAACTACAAATTCAATTGCTCCCTCTGGTTTTGTATGATCACTCCAAGAGCAAAAGAATCAGCCTTAAAAGAAGGCTATCTAAATAAAACATCAGAGCCCAGTGCTATGAACGAGGATTTTTCAGAGCTGCTGCGGTCTTACAGTATCTAGCAGAAGCCTGCCATATTTTTTTTGTTAAATCAGGCCTATATCCATCTAACTGCAAGAGCTATCTAGAAGGGATAAGGAAATCAAGCCCATGCGTTACGCCTTTTAACTGTGCATTCGCTTAAGGAATACAAGAATCCACAAAAGCAGCGGATAAAAGCAATCAAAGCCACGCATCTAATTACTGCGAAGGGCAGACGCCACTCCGTGTCGGCGTTATTCCCGAGCCCGGCGCTCCCACAGCACAAAGCACCGCAGCGGGTACCGACCTGACAGCCGGCCGCCAAGACCCCGGCAACAAACAGGACGCCCCTCCGCACCGC
>WAAD01012877.1:168078-195201 GCA_013389945.1 Fregata magnificens
GGAGCCGGGGCCGGAGCCGGGGCCGGAGCCGGGGCCGGGGGGCAGCGCCTGGCCTCTGCCTCACCTGGTGCTGCTGGTGGGGCCTCGCCCTGCAGTCACCCCCAGATCTTCCCCCTCCGTGCGGCGGCCGCCCCGCAGGCCCTCGCTCACAGCCTCCCCTGAATGTTATCCACGGCTGCCAGCTGCTCCCAGCTCTCCTTCCCTTTCCTTACATTTATTTGGTTATTGGGTCTCTCTAGACTTCATGCTCCTCCTCCTCCTCTGACACCCTCTCCTATCGCAAAGACAATGTTGGCTCACCCCCAGCATCCATTTCCTCTAGTGCTACTCTCCCACTGCTCTGTCATTCCTAGTGGAAATCCCAGCCTGGGTTCGACTTCCTCCACTGCAGAGTCATCCTCTCCCTCCTCAGTCCTGCCACCTTCCTACGTAAACAGCCCCCCTTTGCCCATGTAACCCAATCCCCTGAAACTCAACCCCAGCTGCCCTTCTGCCGCACTTCCCCTCTTCCTTCTTCTCTGGGCAGGATTTTGCATATGTCTTTCTAGAGAAAATTGCTAACACAGAGCCAGCATGCCTTTCCTCCTTCCCCCACTCCCATCTTCGCCATCCAGTCCAGAGGCAGACATTTCTGCTTCAGGCTTCCTTCGCTAATCCTGGTCCCTCTGCTTGCATCTGCATCCCCATCCTCTTTCTTCATGCCCATTCTCATTCCCTTCCACCTGCTATCCCCAACCTCTTGCTTACAATACAGCTATGGACTAGTGTTGTCCATCTTTTTTAAAACAAACAACAAACCACCATGGTTTCATTTGGCTCGTTAGTTATCATTCTCTTCCCTCCTGCTTTTCATCCCCACGCTCACTCCTAAAAAGGCACTATTTAACTGCTGTCTGGGGTTCCTCTCCTCTGCGCCTATCTTAAGCTTCCTCTTATCTGGCTCCCGCCCCTTCACACTCAGCTGCTTTGCCAAAGTTTCTAATATCCACTTCCTGGCGTAATCTCTGGAATATTGCTTCATTTCCATCCTGTCAAAATTATCAGCCTGGCTCTTTCTGATATTTTGTTCTCCTTTGGTTTCCAAGACTGCCTCCCCCGGAGTCGCCTCTTTGCCACTCCTTCAGTGCATCCTTCTCATACTCCCAATTTCCAGCGGCAGTCCTAAGGTGACACTTAATCTGTCATTCCCTCTGTGCTTATGGTTAAGTGAACTTGCCCCATAAAATACAAACATGTAACATACACATTCAGTAACAGTCTCTGTGATCTACCTCTCTATTGCTAGGCTCCTTATCTTACCCAAATTAAGATCTCATTCTGCCCTTTCAGCACCTGCAGGACAGCAAGCCACAGGTTCAACATGTACAAAAGAGAGGTCCTGAATGGCAACCAACCAGGCCAGTAACTTATCTGCTACCTCCTGCCCTGATCACAGCAGCCAGTATCACCACCCTACTCGTCACTCATGTCTCCGATCTGGACACCATCCTTAGCCGGACTTGGCTCCTTTCTTTTTATCCAGGCAGGGCCTACAACACTGCCCTGCCCCATCCAGCCGGGTGGCCAATGCTCTCACGCAGATTCTCATCACCTCACTTTCCAGTTTCAGCCACATCCCCTTCTGTATCCTTTACAGATGCACCCTTGCCTATCTGAACTCTCTCCAAATGCTGCTGCACATTTCTCTTCCTTATCTGTCATTTGGAACAAGCCATCCTTTTCTCCATATCTTTCCAGTGGTCTCACTTCTCAGATCAGGCAGAAACCAATAATCAGCAATTTCAGCTCTCCCTGTACCTGCCCATATTCAGCATCAGCACCTACCTTTGACTTACCCAGGATATGAAACAAGCAACCTCATGCTTTCTCTCATTCCCAAGTCCCTCAAACTTAGGAAAAGTTCATCAGGCATTCAGAAAGCCTCTTTAAAACGATCTGTCATCATAAAGCCTACAAGAGTCTTGACAAGAGTTAAGCTTGTACTTCCATGTCTGTCATCTGTGGTGGTTCATATCCAGTTCTTGGGATGCAGTAAAACAGCTAAGGGCCAACCCTGTCCCCCTCCCCCTTTTCTTGCTCCTCTCTTGCACTGGTTCTGGTGGTCCACTGATCCCTCCCCACCTTGGTCAAACCTAATTCAGCAACAACAAGAGAACAGTTCTCTGCTGGCTCAGTGAGCTGAACTGTGGCTCGGTGAGCTCAACCCGCTTTCAGCGGCAAACTGTTAGATCAGCTCAATCATCTTGCCTAACTGCACTCTTAGATGCTAAAAATATCTAAAACAGGCCATCTTTGCATTCTTTCTTTGTACAGCTTCTTGTACAACAAGAGCCCACGATTAGGGTTTCTAGAGAGATACTAGAAGGTACTTGCTTCTATGCAATGTAAATGGCGGTAGTAAAGAGGTAAAAAGAGCCTTTTTTTTTTTAATTTAGCAACAATAATAATTCCAAGCAAAACCCTTCTTAACCATTACCGTAACAAAGGACGAGTCAATCACTTTAAAAAGTTATATACACAGAGAAAAGAAAAAATAGATTAAAACAATTTTTCCAGCCTTCCTGAACTCCCCCAGACAGTGACATTTCAGGCTCTGAAGGATAAAACTCAGGTTTTTGATCCAGCGTAAGTGTTGCCTTTACTTTAGCCATCAGTAATAGGAATTCAGAGAACTTCATGATGTATATGTGTGTGTATATATAAAAATTAAAACCAAAATATTCAAATGCGAGGATGTTAAGAAACATCAGGAAAGAAAAAATCATCCTCCACTCAACTATTAATCTCTCTCAAACAAGTAGGCAGGAAAAAAGATTGCAATATATGGGAGTGAGCAAGAGCACCCAGTGTATTTTAAGATTCTGTCTGTCTGAACCCACATAGCTCAAAGATGGGTGGGCCATTGATTATCATGGAAATAACTGGGTAGGAATGGTTGCCTGAAGAAGCACGAACCAGAATAGCAGGGGCATTGTGGGCTCCAACCAGTTATCCCAGTTACTGACAGTCATCATCATCTTTTTAAAGAGCCCACATTTTGTAAAGAATGTGGCAGATACAAATGTTTTACCACTGATAGTTAAAAAACAGGGTCTCCAGGGTGCTATTTTCATTTTTAAAAATTACTGCAAATATTTGTTAGTATTTTCAGCGTGAACCTTCAACTCACAGGGTTAGAAAGCCAAAACCTACAACTTTGTGGCAATTAAGGTGGGAATACTTACAAGTTAAAACACCAGCACTTCCTAATACCAGCAAGAAAACGCAGTTAGACAAACAGGTTGTTCACACTGACAGCCACATTCCCACTCCTTTAATCAAACTGAAAGGAGTAGAATGAATGGCCATATTAGAAACTGTTGTTAAATGAAGTGGAAAGGGTCAGCAAAGCAGCGTTGGGCGAAGTCACTGCCCCTCTGCCCATTACTTCATAGTTAGCTTTGGGCTTGGAAGCCCAAGGGTTTTCTCTCATACATTTTGTCCATGCAGTCACGGATTTTTTACAATTGAAGAAATATTTAATCTTTTTTTCTTTTGAAAAATCTACTAAGCCGCTGTGCTCAATATTGTCTGGCCCTCATCCCACAGAAATATAACCATATACCTATTAGCACCTTCACCAAGAGGAAAACACTACGTAGGTATGTAAACACATGCCAAAATATCAGAAAGATAATTTTAAAATAAATTATAGTTTAAACAACCTAATGCATTGTTCAAAACAAAATGAAAGAATTTAGTGTAGAGTTTTACTCTTTTCAGGATCTAGGACATTTCAGTCATCTTTGTGTGAACTGAAATTGCAAGAAGGTATTTCCAAACAAACAAAAGCAGCATATCTAGATTAGATATTAGGAGTCACAGTTGTTGAGGCAATACTAAAACTAGAAAAATTCTATTTAAGGATGGTAGCAATTTCCAAAAAGACAGAAGAAATGCACACAAAGAGATTAATACTGCAATAAAAAACTTCCTAGCTATACCATTGAACTGAAAAAGCATTATGTTATCAGAAAGTTCCAGTTACACAGGTTCACAGTATGACTGAGATGGGAGACACGTTCCTCCCACCAGACACACCTTTCCTCCACCCATAATGCCTAAACACAGTGAGACTCAAAGGCACAAATCTAGACTAGTGCTTTGTCTCATAGCAGACTTGGCCGATACCTTGAGAGGAAAATCTAAGATGGGCAATAATGTGCCTAAAGGAAAAATTCTTAGCTACCTCACTATGTGCACAGCTTGTCTGGAAGCACGACGGCTTCTCTATCACACACGTTTCTTCTTCACATAACTATTTCTTCTCATCATCTTAGGAACACCCAGCTGAGCGCTACACCCTTACCTTCAATAGCACCTTGTAGCAATACATCCCCTGTGATCTACCTACAAGCGTATTTCTCTTTCCCAATAGTCACTGCAAACAGAAACGCATTAGATCCTCACTCCCTGGTTCCCCTTCTCTCTACAAGCAGCCCTTCAAGCTGACAAGCCCAGAATTCTGCATCAGGAAATAAACACTCTTCCAGGGTATCTCCATGCAGAGTACTTTGAAGTAACCTAACCACAGGCAAGAAAGGCATGTGTGACAGAGGCAGGCCTCTACCGGTAAGAAACAGACAGCAGGAACACAGAGACCCTTAGCAGCTCTACTCTCAGGTGGCGTATCAGAGGTCTAGGAATACTCTCTGGCTGAGAAAGTCCTGTTTCTCTCTATTAACTTAAAAGCTCCCCAAACACCTCTGCTACTTTCTGCCTACCCCATCCCCCCAGTATTTGTTCTTAGCCATTTTCTCTACCATCAGCTCACATGAGCTTAGGGCCTACTTCTCCATGTGCCCAACATACCAAACCCTGGAAAATAACTAAAGCATAGGGTACTTACAAAAGCCTTTGCCTTGGCCTTAGCCATTGCTGTCTCCTTCCCACGCCACCAGAGTCAACAGTGGAAACGCTGACAGTGTGAAGAAAAGATGGCCTTCCTGCTCCCCATGCCAACATCATGGCAATCTTCAGCATCCGGAAGGAGTCCTGGCAGGAGTCCTGGTGCTGGGCCTGCGGCACCGTGGAGGGACAGGAAGCATTAGCAAGAACTGGTAGAGGCACAGGGCCAGCGTACCACAACACCCCTTGTAGACATTTCCATTGTGTTCAAGTTAAACATTAAAAAAATAAGTGTCTTGGGACCTACTTTTATGTCCTGCAGGCTCCATACGGAAGAAACCCTATCACAGAGAACGTCTACAGCTGCAGTCAAAGGTATGCCTGAAGCTGCGCAGACAGACACAAAGTAGGTTTACCCCGGCTAGCTCATACACCAGTAAATAGCTCAGCTGCAGCAGCGGAGGCCCAAGGGCAGCTGTGCAAAACCACCCTGGAGAGTAGGGTAACGCTCGCATCACACACTGAGCTGTGCACTCCCCAAGGCTACCCTGCCGCCAGGACTCAGCTAGCCAACTTCTATCTAGTGCAGAGTTGCACATACAAGTTGGAGATGCACATTCGACTGCAGACTAAATGTTCCCTGAAAAAGCCTGACATTTAGTGAGGAACAGCTAATGGACAGGTATAAGTTCCTTGCCCCTTCAAAACATCCTTTGTGGTGCGGCAGTTTGAGGATCAGTCCCATGCGTTAAAGGTGTTAATGCAGCAAGGTTTCCTCACATGTACCGAAAGAGAAATGGGGAGGTAAGCGGACCAAAAGCCTCAGCTTTTATCTGTCCTACGAACATCTGCACAATTCTCTTTACAAAAGCTTTCCCCCTTGTTGCCAAATGTTATTCGCTATTCTCTTTCCTTGTATTCCACCATAATTTTACTCCTCTAGTTCCTCTAGGTGCATTAGAAAAATACACGTTAGCCTGTCTGTGTATAATTTGACAAAACAGAAAGTTGTAATGTGTATTTGGATAGGTTATACTGGAACAGCTAGTCCATTAACTACTTGGTGGGCTAACAATGTCTCTATTTTTAATACCCAAATTTGGATTTTGTTATTAAAAAAAACCCAAAACCAAGTAACAAGAAATACAGACATGGAAAGACAAAAACGGCTGAAGAAATCAACAGTAAAGTAGCCTCTTTTACTAATGTAGCAGAAAATACAGATATCTAGGGCAGATACAGGAGAGAGGAAAAAAGGGAACTTCAGTGAACCTAATTTAGTCATCTGTGCCAAGTGAAACACAAAAAGGAAAAAAAAGTTAAATTCTTAGCTCCTCTCCCAGATTTTATTTGCTTTTCTGACAACATCCTTACTTCTCCTATAGAAAGTGAAGCTGGATAAAGGTCAGGTTAAGACATCAGCACATACTCCAAAAACCCATCAGCATAAACAAGTTAGAAAAGGTAAAGCATTTTTAAATGCTTTCAGTGGTGATTACCTTGCTCCAATAATGTTCAGTTTTAATTGTTGAGGCTGTGATTCCTTGTTCAGTTCCATGCAGGTGGACCATGTTTGCCTGTACAGGGACGTGTCTGACATGAGTGGAACGTCATCCAGGTGCAGTCTTCTGCTCTCAGTCTTAATGCTAGTACCGTGTAGATGGATTAAATGATTCTCATAGCAGCATATTAACAAGAATTATTTACCAGAAGAAATAGGCTGCTCTAACATTCAAAGCTTCAGCCTGAAGCTGCTACCTCCTACGCACACACACCACACGAGGGCTATTACTCAGGTGCAGGTTTGCAAAGGCAAACTGTTAACTTTAAATTGTGGGAAGCTTTAAGAAGATTCCCCTTTCCTCATTTAGCAGAGATCTCTCACCTGCTTCCATGAAAGATTGCTTATTCAAAAAAATGCCCTGGCCTATAACATTTGCCTTCTTAATTACGAACTCTCAGCAATGAAGACCAAGAATGATGAGTTTAAGTGTAACTATCAGTCTCTGGTGGGTGTGGGGCTGCTCCAATGGCAAAGAACTTCTAGTGACGCGATTCTGTCTCAGAAGGCATCTAGCGCAAAAAAAGTCAAAAGCAGCCAAGCACAGCAGATTTTAAGGGCTTAAGGCATGGACTGCAAGATTTCTTCCAAATTCTACACAGTAAGCCATCCTTTCACAAAAACTTGACTTTCAAACTGAGGTCAAAAGTTCTTGAGTGTCCTAGAAGCCCGAAGTCTCATTTTCAAAAGTGTCATCAGCACTTGGTGTGCAGGCAAACAGAATCCACATTCCTTCATCACTCTCAATATGGGATTGCATATACTGTACACACAGTATTTGCTAACTAGGAAGGTGAATCTATTGTTGAATACAATTTTATCAACCCCCTACCAATGCCCAGCCACAGGCCCACAAACCATCAGCAACGTTCATCAGAACAACAAGGGAATCATGAAACTGCAGTTTGGAAAATTCTGGCATAGAAGGGAAATGTATGCTCATCTATTTATAAATGGAGTCTGAAGCTAGCTTCACTGATCATCCTATAAATAGTCACTTGCATGAAATCCAAAGTAGCAGATCTGATTTTTCATACATTCTTGCTCCTTATTCTAGAGCGGCAGTTTTCTGCAAAACTTCGCTTCCCCCCTATTGCTGTGGTACTTTTAAAAAGCTTTTTGAAACTTACTCCTATGCACTTGAATTCAAGGTCCAAACATCTTTTTTACATGAGGGGAAAAAAAAGTGGAGTACTATTTAGTCCTTTGCAGAAGCGATATGTAGGGAAGTCCTCCAAGGCTGTACCTAGCAACATTTACTTAACCATTTTCACTACTTCCTCAAACAGTCACTTTTGCAAGAGACTAAACATATCAAAGTGTTGCAAACCCTGCCTGTAGTTTGAGGGAAGATTGCTGCCTCATTAGCACACTAGCTAAGGTAGGAAGAAGTTTTAAAAGTCTGCTAATATTCTGATATTAACAGTTCATCCACACCTATAGGATCCAAGCCATCTGTTGGAAATTTAATCACAAAGTAGAGTTAGTGGATGGCTGAGGGGAATGTGGAACTGTAGAATTAAATCTTAATTGTGGGCTAGTTTCCTCGGCTCCTACTCTCGACTTTTATCTTTATTATAATTAGCCAGAGGTCACAGTGCTTTATTCCTGTCTTTCAGGGTGTATGATATTACCAAAACTGCCAAAGTCTAAAACAACTTAGAAGGCTATTGTTTAATATATTCATCCTCTAGAAAGAAAAACAAAATCAGAAAAAAACAGAGCAAAACTTACACAGCAGGTGATGCTTCTTGCATACTTCCTCTCCAGGAATCCTGTCTCCTGGAAGGCAGCTTTATTTCCAGTTAACTGATTATTTACCTTATCTTCAAAGGTTATGACTTTTTATCCAGGTTATTGTTATGAGCTGTTGACATTAGTGGAAAAATGTTAATGTAAGTTTTACATAGCTGAGCAAATTGTGACAGGCCGTAGTAACGCTGGCTGATGGAAAATCCCCCGCTAGCCTGTCAAGACAGATTGGATCTGCATGTCAAAAGTTATGTGCCATTTTTTGTCCCTATGAGCAGTAGCTCCACAGGGATGCACTTGGCACACTTATTCTTACTTATCTGGAAAAGACCATGTCATGCTCTAGTCCTGGGTAAGTAACAGTTCCAAATCCACATGGGATCCTTTGCAGCCAAACTGAGATTTGGATTTCATGAAAAAATCCAGAAGTTTCTGATTTTGCAGGCAATCCAGTTTCTTATAAAAGGGTTTAGTTTTAGGGGAAAAACAAAATGGCTATTAAGAAAGTTTGAAAAGTGACATAGCTGATGGGAAGGAGAGGCCCTGTAAAAATCAAAGACTGCCTATACCGTTTTTCCCAATCCCCAAGTGCTTTTAGAGCCTTTGCGCTACCCATGGAAAATGTCAGCACAAAACCAGGTGACAGCATAGTGATTTTCTCAGCCAAGAGATGAACTTTTTTTAACGTGCCTGACAGACCAGAATTTGATTTTTCCTGCAGTCACACACTCAAGATATCACAATGCACTTTACAAATCAATGCATTACAGTGGTTCGATCATCTCTAGCAAATGGAAGCCTAGAATAGAAAAATGGCCTTTAATATATGACAAAAGAGTCTGATGCCAGAATTTCAGGATGAAATATATAGAGCGGTAAAGATTTGCAATTGCACCTTTCCCCTTAAGTGCCTGGAACTCACTGGAAAATGTATATGATTATTCAAAATACATATTGCTGTGACAATGGCCTAAATTCACAATGTTTGGATCTAACTCAGGAGATTCTGAGGATGCAAGAATGGTTAGATCCAGGGGTAGGTACAATGTTGAACAAAACCAAAGTCATGGGTTACATAAAATAAGTTTACGGTACAAGGAACTGTAATTTATGCAATTCACAGAAGAAGAACATCCTAAAAATATACTGAGCTGGAGAGAAGTGTTTTTAAACATGTGCGTACGCATGTAGGGTACAGCCTTCTTAGCAGAACCCTATACAAGATCATCTATCTACCCAGCCTTGCTCCCACCATAGAGATTTGCTGGGAATTATTCTGAGCTCAGGCCCACTGGTGGATATGAGGCAGCTCCACTGATTTAGTGGCGTAACTGAGATCAGAATCCGCCCAAAAGGTTTCAAGAGAAAATAAATGGGGGGATTTTTTGAAAAGCATACACCACACTGTCTTATGGTTCTTCCCCAACCTTATAAACACTGCTAAACACCATAGAAACAAACAGTAGCTATGTTTACACTGAAGGAAGTTGTAGCTTGTCAGGATACAGTTGTATAAATAATTTAAGAAATAACCCCGTACATACTGCATGACCTTTTAAAAAGGAAAATAATAGAATGGAAAATTCTATTTTCCCCACCATGAGCAGAAAGGCATTCTAGCATCTGTGACACACAGGCCTGCACTAATGCCTGTTTGAAGTTTCCTTCCTTGAGCTTTGGATCAGGCCCATGGTGAAAACAGAGAAAGTGATCTACATCTTTCCAATTAAGGTGGAAGAATTCAATGCGCACTTTTCACTTGGAACACAAATCTATATATATAGCAGTTATGTTTTTATAATACACAATAGGAAAGGAAAGTCAGAGTCAAATGTAGCGACAAAGGAATGCGGCATGAAAATGCAGTCATTTTTTGTGATCTTTAGCTATTTTTATTTCATTTTAGAATGAGAGATTCACAGGAACCTAAAAAAAATTAAAACGCCCCAATAGTAATAGTGGTAACTTCATACACACTTGTATATTCCGCTTCTGCTTGAGTAGAAGCCTAGTATTTTTTTTGCTTTCATGAATACAGTGCAAGCCAACAATAAAAATATGTATCGCAGAACTATATTGTAGCCGTGTTTTGTTTGTAAAGCCCTTTCGCCAAAAATCCCAGTTAGGTCTAAGCAACTGATAGGTTTGAGGACGGGAAATGTATTTCCCAGCTTTTCACTCTTCAGATTCTAATCTAGCAGTCAGGAGAGAGGTACTGCTTCTAGCCAGCACTTTTGATGGCCATAGAACACTTCCCACCAGCCAGGTGCTCATAATACACTATGATCACTGACAGTAACTAATACACATATAAGTGGTCCTAGCGGGGAGGCCAGGGAGTGAACAAGTTTCTTGTTTCAGCAGAGATACCCCAAGAGCCAGACTAAGGCATATTAATAAAAGCATACTGGGGGGACGGGACAGACCAAAAAAAAAAACCCACAAAACACACAACCAAAAAAACCCCCTCTTACTCCCTTGATGCCTCACAAGCCCAGACATGCCCTATTATCATGGTCCTTCAGCTAATGAAACAATCCAACCCACAACACTAGATATTCATCCTGTAGGACCGTGGTGTGTTTTCAGTGAAGCTAAAGTAGAATGTGTGGTACCTCACCTAATTCTGGTCATTAGTCCTTTTAGGATACATGTCTTCCTGGACCTCTGGGCAAAAAGGCAGGGGGGGAAGACTCAGTCAAAAGACTGGTTTTGCCCTGAGACACAAACCAGTGATAACGCCGTGTTGTTACTGCTGCCTCCCACATTCTGCTGTTGTGTCAGGAGGAGACATAATCCTTGGAAGACTTGTGTAATAGGTGGTCTGCACCCATGCAGGGAATAACATTGTTACTTTAGAAAGCACCCTGCGGTAGGCAGCTCCCTCCCAGACCCACTTTGCCTTCTTTCTTCTCTACCTTGCACTAGAGCGGCCTCACAAATCTCCTTTATTTTCTAACATGCCCTATGGAATCCAGAAATGTAATGCAAATGAATAAATGTTTGCTTATAATCTGGGCCTCAGCTCTCAAATGAAAATCAGTCCCACAGTAGGGACAGCTCAAGCTGAGATAATACAGATTCATTATTTAACTAAGAGGGACTCTCTTTTGCCATTTGTGGCTTGCAGTTCTTGCCACTGCTCGGCCAAGCTGTCAGGAAGGTCTGACAATGGTAGTGATGGCAATAATTCATTTATTCTTCTTTCAGCACTTGAGAATATCCTGGTCTGTTCACCCTTAGAGTTCTGTTCTCATTTCACCCATTTTTCTTACATGCTTTGCCATTCCTACAGTAGCTGATATTTATTGACTTATAACCTTGAACTGCTTGACACAGGAAAGCAGCCTGGACAGTTCCCTACTCAGAACAGTTGTTCTTTAAGAAGCTAAGGTGGAAACAAGTTCCAGATTCAGATACATTCTTAAAAAAAATGACAAATTTTTCTAAATTTCTTTGTCCAGATGAATCCATATGGGTAAACTGCACTCTGCAGAGCATTCCCACGTAGCAACGAGCACCCAAGGCTGCTTAGAGGGTGCCAAGGACAGTGCTGCAGCTGTGCGAGGGAAGGGTCATTTCATCAGCCAACAGTAAGAGCCAGAGGCTTACAAAGCTGCAGACTCCATGATTGCACCACCATAAGGCACCGTAAGGCACTGCTGGCCCCTTCCATCAGAATCAGCACTGCGCACATTGCAAGGTCTTTGGGAGAAGCTTTTCAGCATGTTTTCAAGACACTCGCTTAAAAATGGGATGCCTCTTTCTGTGCTGGCTGACGAGAAAGCTGCACACAACAGGAATGTGCTGAGGACATTACATATTGCCTGGAACAGGGTGAACACCTGGGGCCACACTACTTTAGGCAGTTGAATTTGTCCTTCTTAAAATGCTATCATTTGATTGCAATGGCCACAAAGAGCAGGCGCATCACAGCAGCGTAACTAAAATTTGTGTATTTGCCACCAGCTCAGGTCTGGTGAGGATTGCAGCTGCAATTACACTTGCAATTAATTGTACCCAGCATGTAAATTAGACTTCCATCCTGTTTAAGGGTCTCCAGTAACACCCCCCCTCCCTGGCTGTATAAATCACTACATGATTCTATACGCAGACAATGACTCACGCTCTCAGTGAACAGCTCTCAGTGGAAGCTTTAAACCAGCTTCAATGGCTTGTAATGAAGTGCTGATTTTGACAAAAAGTTTGGATTCTTTCAGAGGCATCTCATTGATGTATGCGCATCCCACCTGAAAAAAATCACTTTGCCTTTGGTCTTCATTCCCTTGAAGAATCTGGTTGGCACAAACTCTTTTTTTTAATTTCACAACATTTTTACTATTTTTTTTGATTAATCGATCTGAGGTCAGAGGAGCAGAGGAAGATGCCTCAGCTTTTCATATTCCAAGAAGGAGCACACTGAAAAGTGTAGAATTTGCTTTGTCTTTTTATTCAGAAGGCTTTTCTATGAATCATATTTATGCTGTTTTCTATCCTGGGATAGACCTAAATATCACTGGAGGCCCAACTCACTACTAAGATAAAGGTCACTGAAATCAATGGAGATGTGCTAATCTCTTCCATCAGTGTTTTCCTTATAACTTCAGGTAGGAAAAGTAAAAGTAATGTAAAACCTTACATGTTCAGAGATCTTCATAACTGACTTTGACATTATGACAAGGGAAGAATCTGGGTCAACTCTGTCCCCTACTGTCCTTTTGTTTTCCATGAGAGAAGGATGACATTACTTCTGTTATGCTAAACAAAAGTAAACGGCATGCTAAAAAGCATGCCATTCACCAAATCAAGATATTCATTTGAATTCATCAAGCAGAGGTCAAGAAATGACCTAGTCAGTTTTGTATGTATTGAATACAGAATACACTTCAGACTTCAATCCATCAGGAAAATACAAGATCCATCTGCTGACAATAATGGCAGATAAATTCACTACAAATAAACTGCAAGTTCTCCCACCCATGCGAGTAATTAATTATCAGAACCATTCACTTTAGGATGTACTGAGATGTCATGAACTCTCTAGCAAATACCAGAATAAAACACATTTCTGAAAGTGATCCTGTGGCTTCAAAAGGAACTTCTGGCTAGATGAAGAAATTACTCATTGAGCTTTGATGACCTATGCTGTGGAAACCATACTAATCATGGTGGCTCCTCTGAGCCTTAAAGAAGAAAAAAATGTACATACACTTCATTCACTTCACTTGACACCTATGAACTAGAGTCACCTGTTGATAGGTTAATGCAAATAAAGATTTACTTTCATCTCCAAGTAGAACAGCTGAATTCTATGTCATTTATTCTTCCTAAACACTTAGCAAAAAACAAACCTCAGAGAACCTATGCAGGAGGAATGGGTGAAAGGATCAAAAGATTTATTAGGGGCAGAAGTGCAAATGTTCAAATCCAACTCCACTCTCCCCGACCTTCTATTTTAAGGAATCTGGTAAGAACTCAATTATTGTTGAAAATTCTCCCTTTCAGTCAAATGTTGTTGACTTTGGCCAGCAGCTCCAAAGATATTGGGGAAGAGGAGGACACAGATGTGTAGTTCCATGTGAAACCAGGCTAAAAATCACTGTAAAATAGTCCAGGTTTGTTGTTGTTCTTATTCCCTCTGCTTCAAATAGAGTTGAACTAACAACTGAGTTATGGACGGAAGCTGCAGAAGTCTTCTCTGACTCCATACACCCCTCAATAGTTGTCCCACTCCTTCAAAGCGTTGTGAAAAGACCTCTTCACATCCCTTAGTCTAGAGACTGTAATGTCATAGCCTGCCTCGTTATTTTAATTCACAGCTGAAAGTTTGTGATAAGAAAAAACAGGAAACAATCTTACAAATAAACAAAGACATGTTCAGGGTGGATCCACATCCACCTAAAAATGGAGAATTTCCATTATGGAAGGTACCTAGTAATAATCCATATCTGCTTTTCACAGTAAAGGCATATTCATTCAATGTATTTTCACACTCTAAAGTTCAACAAAGCCTCCAATCCGATCTCTGCTACAGTTCAGAAAGCCAGTGGCAAGAATGAGAACCTCAGTTTTCATTCCATGTCTGCTGTTTGGAAATGTTGTACTCACTATTAACTAAAATAAAGGTATGACAAATATACTTTACTTGTGCACATAATGACAACAGGTAAGACCACCAGACTTAACAGCCTCTGTAGCCCACCATGAGCCTCTGGCTTTTAAGGTATTTACATTTTTCAAGTATCTGTAACAGTTACAAAAAGGCTGGCTATTTGCTACTTGCCATCAGCTCCCCGAGACAATTATTTTTTAATTTAAAAACTAAAAAAAAAAAAAAATTAAAAGGCTCAATTTCTTCCTTCCTTGTAGTACCTTTATCTAGCTGGCAGGACTGGAAGGAATGGAGACAGTTTGCTTTAAAAGGTAGGCAGATAGTAATTGCTTGAAAAGATACATTTCTAATAAATGTTCCCTAAGTAGTTCACTGCAAGCCAGGTCCCTGCTGGCCTCACTGGAAGCTCCCAGTACAGACCAACAGCTGTGTGGGTTTGATTTGCTCCTCGCACACAGGACCCCCCAGCAGAGCTGGGAGCCTGCAGAGACAGAGCAAGCCAATTCAAAGCAATATTTAGAAACTTATTGGCACAGTAGACTTTAACACAGCTCCTCTTCTAACAAGCCAGAGACTGATTTGGGGGTTAAGGTAATCTGTCACTGTCTAAACATACACTTTCACAAGTCTCACGATCCACACAGCAAACGCATGAAAATATGCCAGCTTCAGGGATGATTCCCTTCCTCTCTGCAACGTAAGAGGCTGCAAAGGCTCTGAAAGCCAGCGTTGCCCCAAATGAAATGTTTTTTGAAATAGCAGCATTTCTGAGAGAGACTCACATCATGCCACCCACAGACTCTAGCTGCAGCACCAGCAGCTGTGCCTGCTTTACTCACCCACAGGCAGCCTGTTCCCAAGATATGCCACCAGGTGTTTACAGGAGATGAACAGGAAGCAACTGGTCTTTACAAGGCCTCACAGTTATACTTTCCAACAAAATACCATTTCTTGAATATATTATCACAATTCAGTTTTCTAGTTGTCTCATTTTGAAGAGTTGTACCATCCCGTTTTTGGGCAAGAGCTGAAGGGCTAGGGGAGAAGTTACATTAATGAGAAAGAAGGGCAACAGCAGCTCTCTCCTGGTGAGGACATTGACTCAGGAAGAGGCTGCTGTGCACACAGTGAACTCCGGCTCGTGCTGCTGCCAGTAAAGATTACAGGCATTGTATCACACAGCCATCTTTTCCTGACAGAGTAGCCATGTTGCTAGCACTTAAATTTTTATCAGGAATTGTAAGACATTTGACACTTTTTCTGAAAACCCTGCTACTGGAGTCAAGTGATTGTCTAAGAGTACCAGATCTCTTTACAGGTCATGCTACCCATCAAAGAAAAAGTAAGTTTATTTTCTTTTTTAGCTGTTGAAAAAAAGCTTTAAAATGCATCTGAGACCTCTGAAAGCTGAAAATCTTAAAGGCAAATATAAAAAGTTCCCCCACCTTCCTTTTTTCTTCAATCTCATAAGATTCAAGTCTGCCTCCTTTTCAGAAGGATCTAGTTTGGGGGATTTGGAACTTCAAGGCTAGCAACAGCGGCAGTGAAATAAGTGGGTGGTCCAAGTGAAGAGCAGGACATCCACCTCAAAGCCCTCTTCTCCTCTGGTTATGAACACAGATCAATGGAACTTCAGGGAATCCAGGGAGAAACCCACTAGTCTACGTTGCAAAATGCCTGGTGTTATCTGGCTACTCAGGCTTTTGGAAACGAGATCTTCACAGAGACATCCAAAGTGGAAAACAAAACAGACTACCACAGACGAAACTCTTGCTAGGAGAGAGGATATGGAAATCCAATTAGCTCTTCACCTCTCAGATGAAGCCTTCAGGTCACGGTTGAAGCACAGTAACATGTGAGGGTGGAGAAGCCTGCAAAGCCAGTCCTAGGGCTGCATCTGCACTATGCATAAACAGAGAGGTTCGATTCCCGGTTCCATGCTTAGGCTTTTCCATAAGGCACTGATTTCATTTTAAATTATGACTTTTACATAAGTAGTACATTTTGTGCAAAACTGGTTAACTCTACGCCCTCAAAATATCATGCGCTTCCCAGCATATAAATCCCAGACCTTGACATCTAAAGAATGTTTGGCAGATCCAACACGAAACACAGCCAAGCTAGATGTCAAAGGTATTTGTTAGGTTTCTAGTCAGCCAAGAATATTAACACCTTGCCCATACTTAAAAGGAATAAGATTTGTGTGGCACTGGAGACAGCACGTGAAGAAATTATTGTAAGACAGTTTTTATGTGTTCTGCAAAAAATTTGTGTGCTTGGTTGGCTTTGAATACATGTGTCATGGAGAGAACCCTCGAAGACCTGCAAATATGAATTCAGAGTGCTGGCTGGACTTGGTAACCTCATCTAATTTCTTTGGACAGAGTCTTTTTCATGTGTGCACATAGATGGAATTATCTGGAATCCAAAACAGTTGAAAGGGAGAGAGATTCTCTCAGGTGACAGCCTGCCATTTCTCAGCTGCTTTTCACTGTATATCTCTTCAGAAAACTGCCATTGCCGAAAACCAAAAGAGAGTCTGCCCTTCCAGTGCCTTGAACTCAGAGAAAAATAGCAGTGGAAGGGATCCCAGAGGACTGCTTAGCTTATCTCCCAGCCCTAAGGCACACCCAGACCTGTGTTTGAGATTCTTATTTTGACAGGCTTTCAGTCACAGCCTCCACAATGTTCCCTTCCTTCTCTATGCACCTCTTCAGCTATTCTAATTCTAAAAGTTTCCCCTAAAATCCAGCCCAAATGGTGGCACATCCTAAAGCAGGACGGTGGTATTTTCGTGCTGTATCGACATCCCTCAGGTTTTTATTGGCGTGACTTCATTACAGGCAATGGAGCAGTTTTGCACCAGCTAAGGGTCTCACCAATACCTGATAACATCAGTGAATAAGCCATGGGCAAGCAGGCCCATGCAGAATATGCACTCAGCTTTTGCAGAAATCAGCACATCTCTTCATATAAGTTCAGTAGAGACCCCTTAAAATCCAAACTAGGTTTTACTGGATTTTACACAAAACCACTCCTGTTTACTGTGGGTGCAGTGAAGGAGCAGCATATGTTGGCTGCAAGAGCTGGGAGGAGCAGAGCCCTCCATGCCAGAAGATAGCAGAGGCCGCAGGACCTGGCCCCAGCCCACTGGCCTGCTTTCCACTCCTCAGGGCCAACAGGTCTCCACCCAAGACATAGCCTGAGCTGTGGACTTCCGACCTCTTTCCAAAACACCAGCAGGCTCTGGTTTTTGTGCTGAAGCCCCAGACAAGACTATAGACTGGAAGGCACGCACATTCGCCCATCTGCACTCGCTCTTCCAGCCACAGCAGGAGGGAAGAGGGCAGAGGCAGGCAGGGAGCTGGCCTGCAGGCACCAGGTCACCTGCCTGCACCCTGGGCCACTAGCTCCTGGCAGCCCCAGGGCAGGAGCTGCCTGCCCCCCCTCCAGAGATGGCTGCTAGGGAGGGGTTGTCCCCTCCTAGGAGCGGCTTGCTCCCAAGTAGGATGAGTGGAAGGGAGGGGGAATAGAATTGGATGCAGTAGGAGGAAGGAAAGGAGAAAGGAAAAGAGAGGAGATCCTCCTGCCAAATGCATTTGCAGTTTTTATAAACAACAGAAATCTTCCTCCCACCATTGACTCAGGCAGAGCAGGTTAGAAATCCACACTAGGGCAGAGATGACCCACTTGGTACCGGATCACAGCAATAAGGAGCTCAATCTATAATGCAGTTTAGCATTGACAGGACGTTATAGGCCAGATTCTGTTCTTATTTTCCACATCTTTAACTACACCATGACAGCCAGCAGCAGAACTGTGCCATCCGGACACAGAAGGCCTTGCAACTACCTCAAGATGTGCTGATCTCTCAGCAATCAGCACTGTAAATGGTACAGGCTCAGCTGGCAATTCCAGACTCTGCTTGCAAGCTCTGCAGCTGCCCCCCAACCTGTGTATGAGCCCCACATATGCCTGCCCAGAAAGATCTGTTTAAGGGCACTGTACAGTGTGGTGAAACACTTGCAGATGCCTACTCTGACACCACTGTTCAGACCCCACAGGCCAGCCAATCCCTCTGCAGTAGATTTTCAAGCGGTTTCCCAAATTATTTTTAATTTATTTCATTGATTCAGGTATATTTCAAGGTTCCAATATAATGATCACGTTTGGAAGAAAAATGAGATTTCCTTCTCTTTCACCAGCCTTTCCTATTCTGTTCCCTGTTCCTTTGTCACATCATTTCTGTCTACGTCTGGGCTGCACGAGAACTTCCTTGTCCCAAGGGACAAGTATATGCCTGAAGGTCAGGATCAGCTTCCTCTTAGCAGGCGATTCACACAGGGAAGGCTGGAAATGGGACCAAGCAGGCACAGAGCCAAAAGCATCTTCTAGCATTATCTGGTCCCTGTCGACCTTGGAACTCCAGGAAAGATTTGGGTCCTACCCAAATGACCCCTCCTCTGGCTTTTCCTGCGATGCACACACTGCCAGGTCACACCTGTGCAGCAGACAGGAGCCAATACAACTGATTCAGCTGCCACCAAGTCAGTAAAAGCTTTTCTGCTCCTTTGTGCAGCTCCACATGCACGTGGAAACCTGACTCTAAAAGGAACACCATTAAAGTGGTGGTCAAGCACACCACATGTAGAAATGCCAGAACTTAAGCAACAGAGACTTCACAACTTGGAATAATTCTGTGAATGCCCCTCCTACATAGGCTGCAATGCCCCCATCATCATTTCCTTCACCAGCAATAAATTCTGGGTAAACTGGATTACATCTTGGTTAGGTTTGTCTTCCTGGGAGACTTAAGAGGTTCCAAGGGTAAAAGAATTCATTATTCATTCATTATGTACCCTATTACATTGTTGCAGTAATTACCCTCCTTGCTGAAAACAAAAAAACCCTCAGAACAAACAAAGAATACCAAACCACTCCTCTGACTTTAATTTAACTTTTCAGCACCCTCTCCCACCTCTGCAGATGAAGAGCTGCTTGTGCAATTTTAATTCAGCCTTCTTTGTATTACGAACTATTACACACTAATTTTTCCATCGGGCCCCGGCCTTCTTTCTGTCTCCAGGGAAAGCGGTCCCCAACAGCAATGAGTTGCTACTCAGTTTTCTCCTCATTTTCTACATGCTACTTGATGCCTGCCTTTCTGCTCTGAACACTGCATTTCTCATTTCTTTGCTGTTTTGCTTTTTTCCCCTGGTGCTCACAACTGAAATACCCCGTTGCTTCCTAGCCCTCACAGTCAACCCCCAATTTTTGGCTTCCAATCTCTACCTGTTTATCTAGTCAGACTCAGGCTCCATGAAACCTCTCAGTTTCATTCACGCTGATCTACTGAATTCCACTCTGCCAGGCCTCACCCTTGCCCTGATACATCCCTAAAAGGTCTGTCTCCTCCCTCCTGTATTAGAGTCCAACTGCCTCGCCTTTCTAACTGCCTTGCCTGGCTACTTGCTGCCCTTCATGAACATCAGGTACCCAAGAGCAGCCTGTGCAGCAGCAGCCAGTTAGAAAATGTCCATGCAGCCTCAGTTTGGCTTCCCAGCTGCCTATCATCACTGGATCAGGCCATTCCCATCTCAGTGCTCAAGCAGTCTTGCAGTTTTCACTCAGTGAGTTCATCCAAGACCTGTTTCTTCACACACCATCCAAACCTTGAACTGTACCCAGGGCAACACATATCCAAGTACCTCCCCAACATCAGTGAATCAATGGCAGTTGTGAGTACTCACAGACACGATGCTCGGTGGCATCCCAGGAAAAGCTTTCAGTAGCAGCAACTGCAGCACTGGAAGACTGCTATGCATTGCCTTCTGGCCGAGCCTGGAGTGGGAGTCACCCACCGCTGTGGGCTTCACAGGTACTTCCTGACAGCACAGCAGCACCAAGGTTCAGGAACACAGTTCTGTGGGGAGAGCATTGTAATGGTTTTCAGATGCTCCTTCCCTTGGTTCTCCTCAACCTAATTCCTCTCCTGCCTTTCCCTGTCCCAGTCCCAGATTCTTCCCTCTGCTCACCTTTGGCTCCAGATTTTACCCCTCCCGGAAAACCAGTGCTGGTCCTAAATCCCAGCTCCACACCCATCTGTGCCCTATCTTAGTCCCTTACCTACTTCTCTGATGAGGTCTCCTTCCCTCCTTATTTCCATCTCCCAACTAAGATTAGTCTGCTTTCTCTTTTTACTTCCTGCAGCTGGTGTAGCAGCCAGGGAATCAGTGAGAGGACAGGAAATGGTGTTCCCCTGCACTTTATAACTCACAACTTTTGCCCATGAGTAGGAAGAACTGCCATGATGGTCTGCTCAGAGGTGGGCCTGTGCCAGAACATGCTCAGTGCTGACAGACTCTTCCATGACTTCAGCTAACAAACTCTAACAAGTGTCTCCTTGGTAGATGGTGTTACAGATTTTCTGAGGTTTTATAATGACTAAATTCAGGCTACTTTCACAGAAGTGGCAAACCACACATCTGCGGTAACTGCCTTCCTAAACAGCAAGCCAATGAAGTTTAACCAATCTATTAAAAAAAAAAATCATATAACATGGGACAATTTGTTGTGAGAAAGAGCTGAAGTGCTTTAGTTGAAAGTTAAGAAACCCACAGCAAAAGCAAGTTCAACTTGAGCCTGACACACAGGGCAAGATGCTTTAGTATGAAGAGTTCAAATTTGACATTTAGAAGCTACTGAAAAGGGGGAATTGGAAGTCTCAGACAGTGTATCTGTGTCATTTATGTCATTTATTGGCACAGCCACCTGAACTTTCTATAAAATGTTTTCTTAGCAACTGAAGCTTTTTGGGAGATATCAATGTCTTAAGACAGCTTCTGCACGTGGCTTTTGAGGTTTTTTTGAGATGCTTTACCAATTACATTTTTTGGTGAAAAAACAAAACCTGTTCCCACTCTTCTGACCTCTGCTCTGCTGCAGCCATTCACACTCAGCCATCACCTCCAAAAAACTACAGGCAATTAATTCCACCAGATGCTCTCCTCTCTTGCAGCTCTGTTTAGGAAATGTTCAGCCATGTCAAGCTCTTTTGGGTATTTTTCCCCTGCTCAAAGCCAGGCCCTGTGGCTCTCAGATCAAACTGCTCTTTTGCCCACCTCCTGTGACGCTAGAAAGGATTTTCCTTAACCAAAACCAAATGTCCTGCCTTCCCTCTTCTGAAAAGAACCAATGTAAATTGATTGCTAAGCCTGAAAGTCTGTCACTGACATTTCCTAGGACAAGAACTTTTATTTATCTTCTCCTGAGATACACAGCTCAGCTGTGCAAACAATGAACACTTCTGAGCAAACTAATAAACCTGCAATTAATATCCAAGAATTGTCTAACGGAGAAGACTGACTTATTCTTACAATCGTAAGAGAAAGAAATGAGCATAAATATTTAACCCATGAGCAGCCAGCTGAGCAAAAAAAATATGGCTATTCTAAGAAACAGTAAAGGTGGTGGAAAAATGGCCTAGCAATTTAAAGCAGGCCTTTTGTTCATAATTTAAAGGTGGAACAGTGCATGGGCTCAAGCAATGTGAATGTCCTCTGTGGATCTGGATCTATCTGTGACTCTTTCTAACCCCATATGTTGCTGTCCTGGAATCCAAAACTCAGATCCTATACCCTCCACTTAGGTTTAGGCACAATAAATCACGCGGTCATGGTCATGCACCAACCACTGAGGAAATGGTTAACAAATCACCACACCCTATTCTCTCTGTCCCCTTCCTGACTGCTTGGAGCCCCCCAATCCCTCTTAGTCCCTCCAAAGCAACTGCAATAAGATGTCCTGTCATCACATAGAAATACTCTATTTGCATGTTATGCTTCTGCACTGACTTGCAGAGGGAGTAGCACAGCAGTGCACAGTTGCTTGCAGGCTCTGCAGCATTTTTCAGTGATGAAGTGACCCCTTACTCACCAGAACTAGTAACACTGGTCTATAGGCTTTGAAGGTTATGGATGAAGGTTATGAATAAACAGTTCCTTTGAGACTGGTAAAGGCCTAGCCAAATGCTGAGAATTAATATGCCTAAAATTAGCAGTAAGCCCTAATAATCAACCTATCTCAATTTCATAAAGTTTTGTCAATTGTAACATTCCCACTCCTTGCATGGGAATCTCTGCTCATTACTAATGAAGACTGATATTCAGCACAGACCTGTCATTTAAGAACTCAGACCACCCATACTACGATCAAGACCGATGTTCCTTTTGTGTGGCACCAGAGGCTGTACCACTAAGACCACTGTGCACACACGTTTTTACTACGCTCGCTTTAAGAAGGCAAAAGGAATAAAGTGTATGCAGAGATTGGAGAACAGGGCAAAGCAGCAAGGCTGTCAGTGCTTCGCACCTCTGAAGCTTCACAGCTCTGAAGATAAGGTTTTCAAGGGTCCCACGTAATTCAAAGTGCTGTGATTTTTAATTGCCACAGAAAGAGCTTAGCACACAGACATACGCCTTCAGATTTGTCACTTTGTTCCTAGTGCCCAGATATCATCAACACTGCCATAAAAGAGCTGTGAACTGGAAGAGCAATGCGGACATTGAAATGTAAATGAGTACACAATCATCTCACTTGGCTCCAGGATCTATTACTTATCCCCACTGACTTTTGAACTAGTAGAGGGCTTAACAAAGCAGGGCATAAGCACTCAATTATTATGGACATGTGTTTACCCTGCAGATGTATCTGGATAGCCTGAGAACTTGCGTTGTAGGAAGGATACTGGATAATTTACGATAACAAAGTCAAGTATGTGTCGTTCCTCTAAACTCTGCTTATTGGCCTCAGATCCTTATCTCCTTGACACTCAAGAGCAGTGCCTTACAGATGCTGAAGTGCCTTGAACTCAGCTAGCATTGTGCGAAATTTCAAGAATTAGAACAAGAGGCTTCTTGCAATGAAAAACTCTCCTTGGACAAGTACAGATGCTCTCACGCGTGCCCTGGAAAATAATGCGTGCTAAACTGGATGAACCTCTGCACAAGTCTGAACAGCTCCAGCTCCCACTGAAGTCCATGTGAGTCACTCCCCCTTATTTCAGGTTTGAGTTTGTCTCAGCGTCTTTGCTATAACGCTCTCAGGAATGTGCTGTCCTTTTCTGCACATTTCACTCCTCTGCTTGCTTTGGTTAGTTTCAATTCTGCTGAAAGTTTCCGATTCACCACTGCCTGTACTCACCCACGTACCCACAATGTTCACTTCCCAGTTCTGTCTCCCTGCTGCACTGTACCACAAGCATCTTGTGGTCCTCCTGTCTGGCTAACATGGTAACACACATCTTGTGGACACAACCTCACCTCAACCCAGCATCACTCAATGCTAATGGAAAGACTCTCAATGACTTTGACAGCCATTTTCTTTAAGGTCTAAGAAAGCTACCACCCCATTTCACTGCTGTAAGTATGTATCACGGTTTCTACCCTTTGTTGAATTCAAACCAGAAGTGCATTCTGACCAATGGTTCATTCCCCACCATATTCATCTTTTCTTTGATTGATAAGGCTTCACATCACTAATCCATATGAAGCTGCTCAAGAGATAGATCCATTCCATGTAGGCTTTTCTTGTAATTTACCCAGGTGCCCTTTGATCTTGTGAATCTCTGTATTTAATTACGTGAGTTGAATGAGCTTCACATCATATCTCCTGCTGCACTTCACTCAGGTCTTTCTTTTCTTTTTGGTTTGAGGAAGGAGAGTGCAATTCTTGGAAGCACAGCTCTTTAATTTTAATATACTACAAGTGCAAGAGTAAGCTCACCTTCAATTGCTCCTCATTGTTGATGCATGAATAAACAACTGGCAGGGGAAGGAGAACATTACAAAAAGGTGCTTCCAGATGAATAGATTCGCCAGCCATAAAGGGCCCCAGTGATTTCCCGGGGCACAAAGGGCTTGGTGGTATTGCTCTGTGGCTTGCAGTCAGCGTAAGTGTAGTACTTTACAATTCTCCTTGACTGCTGAAAAATAATACAAAAAATAAAAATAAGACAGAATTATGAGAAACAAAGAAAAGCCTACACTGCACCCCAAACTAGCAGTCCAGAGCATGGAAGGAGAACTGAGGAACTGTCATTTTGCAGTGAGCAAAACAGGTAAAGAAGTGTGATACAACAGAAAACAAAGCTGGGAAAAATTCCTCTTATTGCATTTCTGTCTCTGTCTGGCTTGACTGAGAGTTTGACCTCTTATATTTGTACCCTAGAACATTCTGGGATGCACTGACAGTAATGTGATCATGGCAGACAAATTATCATGCAGGCAGGGAAGGACTCAGATCGTTGGTCTTCAGTGAAATGGAATTACTCCTTGGGACACCTAGGCCAGCTTTATGCAAGCTTTGTACCAACAGAACATTAAGATCAGCTGGCTTAAAGACTTGGCCAAATAGGTTGGATTCCTAGCTAGAGAAGTACCTCATTTCAGTACAGCAGCTGTACTGTGGAGTTCACCTTTGGGTAGGATCTTTAGAACCCGAGCCTCAGTAGGTAGTGCCAGTGCCCACAGCTGGGCTAGAATAAGCTATCTAGATACTAGACACTGTTATCAATGCAACAGTACAGCTCACCAGCTCAACTTGAGTACCCTGCTCCTTTACTTATCAGCTGAGCTAGTACCACTTTCAGATTATTTATTTTTAATCCATGCCTGCAGGGAACTGAGCCTTTAAGTGGCTCTGGAATGGGCCAACTGGAACAGACTGTTACATTATGTATGTAGCATACGTGACAATACCTATCAGCTGGGATTCGGGCATCAGGAGGACCACGTTTACCTGTGCCTGGGTCTTTGAGCCACCACTGAACACCACACTTCTTGTGTCATCCTAACCCACAGCAATTTACGTGGTTCCCTAACACATAAAACCAAAATCTGTATCTAAAATTAAGTTTCTACATTAGCTACGCATGGTATAGCTCATTAAAAACAGATAGTCTGTTCAAGCTCTGACACATAAGTAGGGAAATATATTGCTTAATATGCACAAAGTACTGAAATAAAATATCCATTACCTGCATGCCCCTGTTTCAGCAGAGTACTATGGAATGTGGTGGTGATTAAAACAGCAAGATTTCGCTGTCCTGCCACAGACTATCCCTGTTGTTGGGTTACGCTTATGAAGCTGTTAGGAAGGTGAAGGAAGCGAGCTCAGTGAAGTGGCTGGCCATCTTGTGGCATACAGAGTCTCACTCCACAGGAACAGGCCTTTGTACAATGGAACAATCTAACTTTGGCTGTTTCTCCTTTGAAGGTCATACTGAACAGGAGTGCAGGAGCACTGGAAAGCAGCCAACTTCAGAGTTCTCACAGCAAGCATGAAGCAATCATAGGTACTAAGAGTTTTACGATGGGCTCCCTGGACTAATGAACTCACAAACTTGTTTCTCCACAGGCAACAAGGAGTACTGCAAGGCCACAGCAGAGCCCTATGCCACAACCCTAAAGGCAGGGGGCTTCTCACACCAGGAATTCTCCCAGACCCAAATATTTATTGAAAGGCCAGCTTTATCAATGAGGCCCATTAGCCAAATCTGACCCTTACACATTTCCTTTTGGATGAAGGAAGGGGGCTGAGCTACTGTTCTCTTTCAGAATGCATTGTCTCACACAGAGAAAACAATGCATTGTTTTGCTGGTATATGCTGCTTCTAGTCCAGATCTTTGCTACAGGTTAAGTGTATGAGGAAAAAAATCATACCCAAACATTTCGGCAAACTCTCCCCATCTGTGTGATGGTTTGTAAAAATGGTAATAAAACAAGGCATAGATGAAGTGAATTGGAAGTCCCAGCGATAAAGACTGCGAAACATAATACTCATTTATCTGTTGCGGATCCACACTTATTTTAGATTAGACGGACTGCTTACAAACGTGTTTCTTAACATCTGTGAATAGTGCATGAACCAGCATTATTGAAANAATATCTACTTTCCTCAAAGGATGAATTCTGCGGCATGTAAAGGTGCAGGCACGCGTACGTGAGGCATGCACAAAACAAGCAAGTTTGGCTTCTCCTAAAGATTTAGTTTGTTACCAATGATTCAGTCACAGAAAAGACATGATTTACCAAATACAGTTCTTACAGTAATCCTGCAGCCTGAGTCTCCTCTTCGAGTAACTCGTGAGACAATAGGTTTGTGTGAACAAACATAGGAATCTGTATTAAATCCTCTGTATACATGCCTAACTGTCCATTCTCACTGAATTCTTTACAAAATCTCTTAAGCTGTAATTGCTATACTCCAGCCTCATCCACATCGCCCTTGGTGCTGCGGACTCATTGACTAATTAGTGACGTAAGGTCCAGTAACCTAGGAGATCAGGAGGCAGTATTTCAGGTAAGCATTAGAATATTCAAAGACATTTCCTGAGATTTGGATTTTGGCTCTGTTTAACGTTTTACCACATCAGCAGATTCACAGTACAGCTAATTAAAGCTAGGCATGGCTGGCACAGTCAATCTAGTAATATTGCCACCCATTATCATAGTAAGTGCTCATAAAAATTGACTGGCTCACAGTCACTATGTGGATGGAGGAGCTCAGAGCTAGGAATCAAACACAGATCTTCTGAGTGCTAGCTGAATGCCTAAAGCCAGATGCCCATCATTCTGTTCTAGCAAATTCCTTTCTGCTCTTTCTTTTAGGGAGAACCAAAGCTTCCAAAACCATTTGTTTCCGATGGTCTGAGAAATCACTCAGCCTAGAGACACAGGTCATGATGATATTGTCAGGGTATCTTGCCTTTGCAATGTTAATATGAAAGGTTAATATAAATATTATTTTATA
>WAAD01012883.1:2920-16377 GCA_013389945.1 Fregata magnificens
AGGACTTGTAGCAAGTTTCTTCAGACTTTTTTGCATTTGGGGCTTCTACTTGGTGTTTCTCTCTCTGCACAAAATCTGGGGAGATGACTGTATTTGCATCAAGCCTGAGAGCTGAGTAACATTCACCTAAGGGGATACATTTGAAATATAGCCAGCGATTCATCTCTGTTGCTGCAAGCTGTCAGCGTTTGATAGTCTGAAGATCAGATATTTCTGCCTTCAGGAAACTTAAGTTTCCCTTTCCTATGCCAGCTGAAGTTAGTATTTTTGGAAAAGGTGGAAGGTCTTTTTCCCCAACTTCAGAGAAAGTCAAGTAGTTTATAAATCAAGTCATGTGGTTGTTTAGTGGGAGATGTTTATTCTGTCCATAAACTTTTACAGAGATTATCAGGATCACAAAGTCAAAGAAAAGGATTTCAAATCCAGAGAGAAAAGCAGTAACTAGTTTACTAGGATGAATGAGAAAATTATTATGCAAGTCTGCAAAGAACGAAACAAAATTTCATAACGGTATGTGAATCAACTGGTTTTAGTTTGTGGAAGAGTGATGATTGTCTGTTGACTCACCTGACTTCTGAAGAAAGGGAAATGAGTCATACAGGGTAAGATGCTAGTTGCACCCTTTAAATAATGGTAGTTGTTGGTTAAGTTCCCAGAGTCAGGCCTGTTGTCACATGATTTATTTTTCATCATCCACGCAACCTCTGTTTAAAGTTCCAAGGCAAAATAAATTTCCTGGCAAAGTCAACATAAAAGTTGCCGTTTAATTCAGGTAAACCAGAATTTAACACTTGGAGTGTGTTAAGAAATCACCAAATCGAATCAGATCTATTGCCCTTCTTGCCTAGCAATGACAAAATTCGTAACTTCAGGGGAAAGTATAAGGAGGCAGATGTTGGGCAACATACAAATCTCACCAAAGTAGTCAGAAGTTGATAGTCCTGAAGTGGATACTTTTTCAAAAATAAAGACGGCATTTCTCTTGAAGGTTAATGTGCCATATATTCACCATGATTTCAGAACTGAAGATATATTATCCTGCACGATTTCCACACCATCATATGAGCTTTGTGTTCTGTATATCAGTTTGCAAATCACTCTATACAGGAAAAACAACCAGTTGCACGTTATAGAAATATTATTTTGTCTTAAAGGTCTGCAATATTATAATACGCAGTTTTGAATTATTTTTGTCAACTCTTTTTTGTTTGTAGGTCACAGTGCCTAGGAGCAATTCTTCGTTCTTGGCTTTCATTGTGTATTAAAAGAAATGCAGTTATTTGAAACGAACATGATAAATTAGTAATATGATACTGTATGATAACACAATAAATATGAAAAAAGAACCTAATGACATAATACGTCAACTGTAAAGGGACTGAAGGAAATGCAGGAAACTGGTAAAAAGGTAGTTTCATGGGAGGAGATAACATTACATGTAGTGGTTGGTCCACCCAAAAAGTCAGTGCAGTACCTGTTTCATAAACGCTATTATAATGTGCAGTAATTACAGAGGAGGACACATGTAAAATGATTATTCATGAACTGACAGAGTGGTATAAATTCTTTTATCACCATAAGTTCTCTGAACGACAGTAGAGACAGGCCTTTGCAGTCCTTCAGGAGATAGTCATAAGAATCGGAATATTTCAGGCACTTAGTCAACTGCCTTATAAATATACAAGAGGAACTGAGTCAACAAATACACAAGAGTTGCTGACACAGGTGTTGTGGGTTCTTGCCAGTACAGAATCATTTGTATTAACAACATCTTTCCACTCTGAATACTGAAAGAATTCTAAAAAGCAAAGAAAAAAATGGTTTGGCATATCTATCCTGAAAGACAGCTACCCAGAATGAAAATGTCATTTTGATATCAAAAAGGAAGAGAAAAATAACAGATAGTTGTGTCCCTAGATAGAAATTTAGGTTTTAAGTAGATCGTCTCATTTCCTTAATATCTAAAGATGTTACCAGTATTTTCATAAGCATTTTAAAATATATACTTATTTGGATAATGAGATTTTATTCTATTGAGAATTCATTCTACAACAAGACTAAGGTTAATCAAAAGATACTTCTAAACTTTACCTAATCACATGACCATAAAACAGCTTTTGCTACTTTTGTACTAACAAAAAAAAAAAAAAAGTGGCTGAGGTCAGCTTACCTTTTCCTTGCTCTTCTAGTCTGCGTTTTGGTTTCTTTCTCAGCTGTCTGGAGGCAGTACTACCAGATGACAAAACTGGTTTAGGTTTTTGGGTTCTTTTTATATGGAAGTCAAAACTGCAGACTGTTATAATCAAATTTCCATGAATTCCTCTACACTTAACACATGCCCAGAACAACTTTTGGGTATAGTTCAAAATTTCAACCCAGTTAAATGCTTTGGAAAATGGAGGTGATAATGTTAAATAGCATCTTAACTTTAGTAAAGGGAAGGTGATAGTGTCTTGTAAGCAAACAAGTACGGCATGAGAGAAGGAGAAATTGAGATACACAGTGTCACTTAGCCATTGCTTTCTTTTCTAAGCATACTTACATAAATACGTACCAAAAAAAGGGGCACTTACTTAACAGTAGTTTAAATTACCAGACACAGACGTAAGAAGTTTTACAAAATTGGTAATTGCATAGATTCACCACTAGATTAATGCTTTGGAAGGAATGTTGATTTGGAACCTAAAATTAAACAATTAGACTGATTTCATAAGTTGCTGTGAGGATGCAGAGTTACTATATGAAATGGATATTTAGGTAATGCAATATTGGCAGTATGCCCAGGATATAAAATGATGCATAAAGCTATGTTGCAGTAGAATATTACTGTCAAGAAACACTGCCCCTTTCAGGATATATTTATAACTCTAATTTAATTGATATGCAATTCTGTGATGCATGTCACAGAATCTGAGGAAGAGTCAATTACAATTAACAAGGCTTTTATAATTAATTATTAATCAATAGACTATTTCTTAGAACATGACTTCCTATGTTAACTAATGCTTCACTTCTGAAGTGACATTGTTTACCAGATTAAGCCTAAGTAGCGAGGCATATGTAAATATCACAAAAGTATATCCATTATAGTATTGCTGAAATACACTATTGGAATAGGCTCTGGGCTTACGAGAATAGAGTTATAATCTGAATATGTTTTTATTTTGTATTACCAGAGCTCATTCTGAAGAAAATTAACTTATCAAGTAGGACTCCTGCACAGTAGACCAGATGTACAGCAGAAATTTTTCATTTTGCATTTTTCCCCATAAAACAAAACACAAAAGATCTTGAATGGAAAACACTC
The DNA here is from genome assembly GCA_013389945.1 of Fregata magnificens. Taxonomy (NCBI): domain Eukaryota; kingdom Metazoa; phylum Chordata; class Aves; order Suliformes; family Fregatidae; genus Fregata; species Fregata magnificens. The sequence goes on from WAAD01012883.1 coordinate 6,228, forward strand.
TCCATCTTTAAACTGATGTTCAGGATTTTAAAAAACTCTAGTGAACTGTACATTTTCTGCTACTCAGTTACATTTTGCACTATGGGAACCAGCCTCTGTCTAAAAGGAATATCGGAGCTCTTATTCCAGACCCAGTCTGAAAATCCACATGGTGTTCAACTTCATGGTTTTACTGCCTCAGATTTGCCCTAGTTTCTGAAGCTCTGAAATTTAATTTGCTGGTTACTACATTAAATTCTCAAATAAGATAATGATCTCTCATTTGGTTTTACTTGGCGATAAACGTTCTGGGCCTATTATCTACAAAGTAATTGGATATTTTGTTTTGTAGTATCATATATTAAGAAACTGGATTAGGAACTATTGACTCTTCTAAATTTTTTGTGAATTAGATTTCAGTGTGTAGAAGAGACTTAATTTTTAATGAATTTTAAGATAGATTCTTTCATTTCAATATTCCCTACATAGTAAAACAGAAATAATGGCTGCTTTAGGGTAGCCATTGAGAAAGTTATGGCAGTAGTCACTTTTTATGTTAAAGAAAATTTGAAGCATTGTAGTAGTTTAGGGTTAGTCATTGTTTCACAGCACTTGCTTAACTTGCTTTTTATTTTCTTCCTGCTGATCACAGGAAGTTGGTAATGCACGCCTTTTAGCACAGAATGATGTAAATGCTGTTTAACTGTTCTTGGAGTTGCAGAAGGCAGCTTGACAAATGACATAAAGTTTAATGGTACATGCTGAGAACTAAAATGTGTGCAAAAACAATCTAGATCTGTTTTTTCTGTAATGCATTCATGCTGGGATGTGCCAGATGTTCCAGACACTTTTTTTGGATGATAGGCAGTCTGAGTGCTACTATGATAAATATAGTCTGGGAGAATCATATGTATTCAGCTGCATATGACTGAAGGAGTCTTTTATTGCCAATTGTGTAGGAAAAGTCCTCATATTTTATTTCTTCCTTTCTGGTTTTGCAGGAAGAAACAAAACTGTGCTAAGTGTCAAGGATGACAATTAATTTCTTCAGAGTTTTAGAATCATAGAATCATAGAACCATTAAGGTTGGAAAAGACCTCTAAGATCATCAAGTCCAACCATCAACTAACACCACCATGCTTCCTAAACTAGGCCCTGGAGTGCCACGTCCATACCTTTTTTGAACGCCTCCAGGGTTGATGACTCCACCACCCCTCCGGGCAGCCTGTTCCAATGCCTAACCACTCTTTTGGTAAAGAAATTTTTCCTGACGTCCAGTCTAAACCTCCCCTGACGCAACTTGAGGCCATTTCCTCTTGTCTTATCGCTAGTTTCTTGGGAGAAGAGTCCAAGACCCGCTTCACTACAACCTCCTTTCAGGTAGTTGTAGAGAGCGATAAGGTCTCCCCTCAGCCCCCTCTTCTCCAGACTAAAAAACCACAGTTCCCTCAGCTGCTCCTCATAAGACTTGCGCTCTAGGCCCTTCACCAGCTTTGTTGCCCTTCTCTGGACACGCTCCAGCAACTCAATGTCTTTCTTGTACTGAGGGGCCCAAAACTGAACACAGTACTCGAGGTGCGGCCTCACCAGTGCCGAGTACAGGGGCACGATCACTTCCCTGCTCCTGCTGGTCACACTATTCCTGATGCAAGCCAGGATGCTGTTGGCCTTCTTGGCCACCTGGGCACACTGCCGGCTCATGTTCAGCCGGCTGTCGACCAGCACCCCCAGGTCCTTTTCCGCCGGGCAGCTTTCCAGCCACTCTTCCCCAAGCCTGTAGCGTTGCACGGGGTTGTTGTGACCCAAGTGCAGGACCTGGCACTTGGCCTTGTTAAACCTCATACGGTTGGCCTCGGCCTTTCTGAATTGCTGAATAAGTTCTATCTTTGCTTTTTATTTTTTTTTATTTAAGTATCTGTAGTATGGAAAACATTTCTTCCCTACCTTGCAGGTATGTTGAGAAATCACTATGAGAATGATTATGTGGAATCTAGCTGCTCAGAGAAGCTAATATAAGTCGTTCTGGCTTTTGTAGCTTCAGACTGATTCTGTTCAGTTGTATTGTAAGATAAGATTATTTTGCATTTGTGCTGTACCATAACTGTGTACATGAAGGCTTGAACTGACAAGTATCATGCTAGTACTGTAAGATGGATCCTTCAGTAGCAATGTCCAATAATATATTTCTTTACAGTTCTGTTCAGACATGATTCTCTAAACTACACTCTTCATTAATCTATAAAGAGGCATTTCACAGTACAAAGGAAAATAAAGGGAAATAAACTATGGTTGTCCTTGATTTCTATAAAAAACACCCCACCTATTTGCAGTAAGGAGAAGCAAGAAGGCATTTGGATATATGTGGGATTTTAGTCCTGAGCAACTTATTCCATAAAGTAAGTTCTGTCATATGCTGAAAAGTTTTGTCTATGAGTTCCACTGCACTAAGGAAGTGAAATTACCATTGAATCTGAACTTTTGGTACCCTTTATACTCTATCTATAATGCAAAGTGAAAACCACGTATCGACTCTCTAAGTTAGACCAAATTTAGCTCATGTATCTGCACAGTGCAAACCAATGTTTGGTTTAGATATACCTTTTCAGATCCAGAAGCAACTTAGAAAAATGGTTGAGCTTACTCCTGAAATAATATACTGCATCTGCATCCAAGCATATTATGTCCATCTGTCTCTATAGAGCAGTTATGAAGCTCAGCTGAGGTATGAGCATCTCCATTATCTGTTGTAGACATGTCTTGGGCTCCAGTCATGCAGTATTTCAGGAGAGGGCCTGGAATTTTGCATTGAACACACTGCAGTGGTTAGAACTGATGTATTTGCACTGGCTTGTGATACCTGCTTCAGGAATTCAACCATGAGACAGGCTATGTATTATTGCTTGTTTCCAAATGTTTAGGCTACCTTGTTTGTTTTGAATCCTTTAAACTAATGGTTATATTAGGATGCTTTACAGCAAAGCAAATATGAGGCTGTCTTTATCCAAACATACACAATGTTTTCAAAAGTAATTTTGCTGTATTACAGCATATTTAAATTACGTTATTCTGCAGTCTTCAAATGAAGCACTACAAATTACCAATGAAAGTTAGCAAATGAAGCATTCATTAACCTACTGTATCCTCACATGTAAATTGCAGTTTGTAAAGCATTCTGGAGTCCTTTGACTCCAGAAAGTCACAGTAGAGCTAAGATTTACTGTATTGTATTGTTTTAGCAAATGAATTTATGGCTTGTTTTTATTGTTTCTTCAGAATCATAGAATCTCCTGAGTTGGAAGGGACCCACAAGGATCTCCTGATCCTGTATAGGACAATCTCAAAATTCACACTATGCATTTGAGAGCATTGTCCAAACGCTCCTTGAATATTGTCAGGCTTGGTGCCATGACTGCCTCCCTGGGGAGCCTGTTCCAGTGCTCCACCACCCTCTGGGTGAAGAACCTTTTCCTAGTGTCTAACCTAAACCTCCCCTGGCACATCTTCCTGCCATTCCCTCAGGTCCTGTCACTGGTCGCCAGGGAGAAGAGATCAGCACCTGCCCCTCCTCTTCCATTTGTTAATAAATATGAGTTACAACTGATATTATTGCTACCATAATTGCAATATTTATCATCCAGAAGAATGCACCAAATACAAATATGCAAACTCGTCTTCCTTGTAATACAAATATCATCTCCTACTGTTGCTGACAAAAGGATCAGTACACAGGAGGCCAGCTGTAGTACTCTGGAGAGTCTCCTCTGAGTCTTCCTCTCTACTCACTGGCTCAGGCCTTGGGTCCCTCTCCTTTCCCTCTTCACCTTCTCAGCAGGCTTCCTACCTTCCCCAGCAAGAGAATGAGGATAAGGTTTTGGAGGACGAGAGGAAGCATTGCATGACCAAAAAGGAGGTCAGTCCTAAATAGGGCAGGGTCATGGGCAGCATGTACCTAGAGGAATGGGGAAAGTGAGAAAAAGGAAGGGGATGGAATTGACTGTCTTTTTCCCCTGACCTGTGTAACTTCTTGAGCTATGCTACATCCTTTCAACTTCAGCCACTCCCCTTACCTTTCCCATGGAATTCTGTGCAGCAAAATCACTGCTGAATTTTGGGCTGCATGTCGGCTGTTCTTAACTTCTCAGCAAGAAAATGTTTGTGCTTCATGACAGTAGAAACTTGCAGTTCAGAAATACATTCCATCTAACAGCATAATTTCATGTGATTGGATTTCCAACCGTATTAGGGCTCTGAACGCTTTTTTCCTTGGGAAGAACTGCATTGTGTTTTTCATGTGAAATCTGTAAAACTTCACTGTACCTTTTATTAAATGGCATTAAATTCTACCTTGTAATTTTTTGGTGATGAAATAAAATTCTATTCTCTAAACTTTAGTGGATACTTCAAGTGCATGTCCACTTCAGTCACTGTACATCTTGTACAAAATTAAGATTGCTAGTATACAACATGGAATGATTGCTCATTCCATAAAATTCAGTAGTTCTAGTAAGTTTATTGCAGCAAAATCATATCTGGTGTCTGTTGCAGAAAAACAAGAGTTTTGGAGAACACAAATATATTTACAAGTTAATATGCTGTTTTTTTCTGACAAAAAAAAAACCCACCCCACCCATTTCTTTGGAATGCAGTATTTATTCATAGTTTTTGAAGAAAAAAAGGACTTTTTTATTGGGGTTTTTTTTAGGAGTGGTGGATATTTTTGTTTGTTTTTTACATCTTTGATGTTTAGATTAAACCTCCCTTAAATTTCTTTAATTTCCCTTAAATTAAAAGAATGGATCAATAAGGACACAGTAGGCTTTGGTCAACATAAAATACAGTTTATCCATTGTTGTGATTTGTCCTTTTGGACTATTTTTTGCTTTACTACATGAGATAAATTTTGTTAGTCACAGGGCAGTCTTCCTTTAGATATTCTTTTAGCATACTTTTTTTTTTTACCTCATGTTTAATCTGGGACAGCTTCTCTTTTGGATGTAACATTTTTCCAAAATGGAACTTCCATTCTGTTAAAAATTTTGCTGCTTTCTCTGTTACCTGCTATGTGCTGACATAATGTTCATAATGTATCACATAATTAAAAATTCTGAGTGGATATTTTTCTTCTGTCTTTACTTTTCTCACCTGTCATATTGGGGGTTTCAGTATAAAGATTGAGTACCTCTGAACTGTACATGGACGTAGCTTGCATGAGATTATTTCCTGTCTCTCTTATCTCTCTCCTCAACGAGAGCGAGTGGAAGAAAAACCTCAAAGGCTGCTTTCATTTCTAGCTGGGCATAATAATTTTGGAAGTGTATTCAACGGGTTAAGCATCAGCTCACTGAGCTAGAGAGATAAGTAAAGCCCCTGGCAACAAGGCTACTGTTTCACTTTTGAACAAACATAATTTAAAGAAATACTCAAGATAATGAATATGTGAGTTAAGAAAGCAGGAGAATAAATCATTTTTGTAGGGAATTCAATATCTGAGTATAGAAGAACAGTATTTATAATAAAGGTAAAAGAACCTTTTTTGCATCTGAATAAATGACATATCTAGATGGAATGAATATATTGCATTTGACCTTTGAGATTAGTAACTCTACCAACTACTCTAGTCTCATTACCAACTATTCTAGTCTCTTCCACTAGTAAACAACAAATAAACAGTGACTTTTGAATGCTTTCACACTATCTCTGCAGTTCAGGGTTCTATTGTTTTCTGTGATTTATGTGATTTCTTTACTACTTAGGAGAAAATATTTCTTTTCATTATGAAATCCTCATTCAAGGAAACAATTTTTTTACTATCTTATTTATAGAAATTTCAGGATAAGTAGGAGTTTCTACAGGATTTGCTTTGGGAGAGGATCATCAGATCTACTTGTTAGACCATATAGGCCTTATTGTCCTTTCATTTCTACTTGTGTAAGTCAGAAGTAGATCCGCTAAAATTCCTAGGGGTACATAAATGTGATGCTGACTGTAAAGAAGGCTGATAGGTGCCAGTGACCTGAATTTCACAGAATTTGTGCTTTATAGTCTGTGACAGTATGACAAGGCTTGTGCCTCCCAAGCCTCCCACGTGTCTACTAGTCATGAAAGAGGCCTTTTAGTAAGATGAAGTAAAGTTTTAGTTTGGGAGCTAGGATAAGGCAATTTGTTTTCCAAATATCAGGAACATAACACTGTTAAGAAGCAACTGCCCAAAAAAAGTATATGTAAGGTTGCTGAAATTGGAGATAGGAATCTACCTCATATGAGTCATTATCAGTATTGTATCTGTGCGTGTAATTACAGTTACACAAGGCAATTAATTATAGCTATATGTACACATGTATAGAAATGCCATTGTGTGGTTTTTTCCATATATGCTATCAGAAATCCCTTTATAAGGTTGGCATTTCAAGCTGGCAGCGAGATTGTACTCCTATGATGACTTCTTTGGGGATAAAAATTCAGGCAGATAAAAGGTCGTACATATGTGTATGTACGTAAATCTGTAGTAATCCCTAGCATCTGTACTTAAATACAGTACGTATGTCATTAATGAGTCAGGAGCAGAGATTTTTTTCTAATAAATTAAGTATTGATAAAAACTTAAAAGGTCATAAATATGTTTTCTCTTGCTAGCATTGTAATTATATTTAAAACAAATACCTTTCAAGCACTCATATCAACTATTTTCTCCCTCTATATTTATACAGATATTCTTCTTTGCTCTTTTCTAAATTGCAGTGAACTAATAATCAGTTACAATTTGCATAATCTATGAGTAGTTATACAGTTAACTCATATTTTTTCTTTTTCCCACTATTCTAGAGCCATTGTAAAATTTCCCTACAGACTATTCTTTGGTTAATTAGAACAGATTATTCAATATCTTTGAAAATCAGTGCTCATTAATGCAAAAAATTAGTGGTGTTGAAAGAAAGATCTCTAGAAAAACATGTTTTATTAACAGAAGTACATTTCACTCTAGTATGTCTTTTTCAGTCTAATATATGCAAGTTCACAACATCCAAACAATTGTTTACAGCTGTACTAGCGGAATACATCTGACCAAAAGGAATTTCGGAACCAGGATCCAAGGTGATCGCCTGTGATATAGGTGTTCTTTGTGCATTTCTTTGGAAGGAAATAAGTATCTGGGCTAGTTCGGTAGTGGTAGTGAAAATTTGTAGTACAGGCGATGAAAAGAAGACAGCCAGCACAGTGTGAACAAGGAGGATTACTTCAGCTTTGTCAGGGAAGGGAGTGAGGGATGAGTCCCATTTGGGAGAGAAAGCGAATAAACCCTGATGTGGAAACCACGTTCCTTTCAGTTTGGGAGCAGTTTTAGAAAGGAAAGGCCTCTACGAATTAAGAAATAGAATGGGAAACACTTAAACTGACTAAATTAGTTTTCCCACTTTTAGTTGCTAAAATTAGTAACACTAGAAGGCAGAGGGATATGTGAAAATTTTGAGCCTTCTAGTATGAAGAAATTTTATTTTTATAACAGTATCATGGGTAGTGCTGCTGTCAATGTGCTTTTACTCGGTTGGCCACACAATATTTTACTAGGCTGTCCACAGTATTTTCAGGGATGATCAGATCGGTTCATTCATATTTAATAGTGCATTAGCAGCAGCAGAAATCTGACATTTATCATGTAGGATTGTACTGAAGCTCTTCAAACAGATATTTTGCTGTAGATGTATGCTGTTATCTCTTACAGTCTGCTTCAAGAAAATATGAATATTTCTAGATGGTGTGTTTTCATTTTTGTAGGTTCTTTAGACTAGATTTCAGTGTACTCTAAGGAGTATTAAGTTGTTTATAGCACTTAGGAAAGCCTGTTATAGTTTTCTGTACTCAATTACTCAATGGAGAGCTCCTACCTTTGCCTGGCTTCGGCAAGGTATGTAGGAGAACTCCCTGCTTTAAGTATAAGGGCACCATTTTATTACTTTTCATCAGATAAGACAATTTATTTGAATGGTAACCATCTTTGATACTCACATTTGCTAGGATATTTTAACTGAATCAATTACCAGAACAATTAAAAGGCACATTTTTTAGTAGCAAACAGTATTTAACGCAGCAACAAGAGTTCTTTGTAAAGTACGTAGCATCCTAATTATTGTGGAAGGTAAGAAACAGAAAAGCCTATGTAAGTGAAAACTTTTAAGTGTGGGCCATTTATGTTGTATTGTTTGCCATGACCCATTTGCTGGCTTGAGCGTGGGTTAACTGTGGCAACGTTTTATTCAAAACACAAGCATGTCCCAGAACGTACCAGCTGCAAAATCAGGAAGAGTGCTTTAGCATTCTTTAATTTTCAACCCTGTGTTCATTACAATGATCATTATGAAACTTCATGTACTGATTTAGTGATCCACTTTTGACTTTATAGAGGCTGTCAGTACCATCATATGCTTGATAGTTTGGAAGTAAATCTTTGCCATTAATAATCCTACTGTGTGGTCACCATGTTCCGGTGGCGGGCTGATTCTCCTTTGGATATGAGGAATGCTTTGGATAACAGGAATGCTTAAGAGAATGAAGAAAAAGTAGTCACATAGATCTACATGGTCCTGCTCTGAGGAAAATGTCTTTCTGATCTTAGGTTAGATAACTAGTCCAATCTTATTAGATGCAAGCAGGTGATGAACAAGACTCCTCAGATGTTTTAATATTACTGTGGTATCATTAACCCCCTCCAAACTTATTAGTTATTACCAGGGTAACTTGATCACTTAAGGGTTTTTTTGCCTGCCTCAAGTGGCAAATCATCTATTATCTATGGTAGAAATGGTGTGGTAAAAGATGATAAATGATTCTGCATATGGATATACCAGGGGGATATATGAAGGAGGGAGGTGGCAAAATGCATGCTTGTCCCCTGAACTTTTTGAAGTTTTCTTAGAAATGCATGCTGGTTACATATACCTGTGTTACGGCCCATGTGGTTAAACAGACCCAGCAGATTTCCTGTCTTTTACGTGCGCGACATGCACTTCAGTTTTGTAACTGTTCTCTGAAGTCATGTCTGATCAAATATCTTACAGTATGCCTGAAGTAGTGATATTAAAACACAAACATTATACTTCACAAAAATAATCTGTTTCTTATTTGGTTATTCAGAAAGCATTTAGAGTAAAAGATTTTTCAAGTGCAAATTTCTGCATTTGTAAACAAATACACATTAATTTTAAAACATACAGTTTTGTAATTTCAAGAGGAGAAACTGGGTTTGAGCTGTGGGAAAACTCTCCATCATAAAGCTTGGTTTAAAGTAAAAAAACAGTCTGAAGATTTTATTTTTAATCCTGAATCACTTACTACTAAAAGACGTGTTCATTTCCAAACCTCAGAGGAATAGCCAGTGTAGTAAATGAGTTCTGTAAAGAAATGTAAGAAAGGTATTAAAGAAAGTGTTGATGACACATTCATCATTGTTCTTAAAATCCTCTACTGTTCATTATTCTGAAATTCTGTATTCTATATTGTAATATTCATCCTTTACATTAAAAAACTCCCTTTCAAATATTAACATTTTTGCAAACATTGATATTCTAACACACTTTTAGCTCCCTTCTTTTAAACAGCTTTGATCACAATTATACAGCAGCTGAAACTACATTATAAGTGCAGATGCAAGTTGCTTTAAACATGATCTTCATTGTGAAATAACATTTAGTTAGAAATTGAAATAAATTTTCCATTTCCTTTTCCTTAGAGTTACAGAATGACTACTGTGGTTTATTTCTGTGACTTCTTTCGCTGCAGATACCGCTATGTTGAGTGCACCAAGGAAGTATAGTCTTTAGTCGTGCTTAATGCTATTTGTTTTTCTTCTGCAGAGAGCAGGGGACACAGTCAGTGGAGATACTGAAAGGTAATTACTTCTGTTATTTTGTATTTAAACATTTACATAATCTATCTATGAATTATATTACTTGTTTATTTTTAGAAATTTAGTTGAAATATTTGAGGAATAAATTTTCAGAGTTTAGTGAGAAAAGCATTAATATCATTTAGTAAATGTCATAACTTTCATTTGCTAACTACATCAAATATAAATTACAAAGGTTGAAAAAATACTTCAGATATAAGTTTATTAAAGATTACTAGGGGGGAAAATTATACTACTACAAAGTAGCAGATGTTTTCCCCCATCCTTTTT
>WAAD01012883.1:16427-35425 GCA_013389945.1 Fregata magnificens
TTTTTTTTTTTTTTTTTAAACTTTTGAAATCTAGTATTTCAGAATCACTCTGAGGATGAAAAGCATAATGCTTGTCTAGCATGATTTTTGGAAATGATAGGCAGAATTTTTCAATGAACATCTAAATGCTAATTCAGTCTGTAGAGAAGTTACTGTTTATATTTCTGGCTTATTTGATAAATACTAACAATACTGTTCAGTTTGTTCTTTACAATTTAATTTAATGAACTTATTCTAATGAATAAAATAGTGATTTTGTCTTTATTTATTTCCTTTGTAATTTATCTGATGAAGTATGCTCATATTCTAGATGCATCCAATAAGTCATATTAAAAGAAAAAGTTTGAAAAAACAGATACTTGGGTATCATAGAATATTGTAATTAAGCTTAATTGGAATCTGTTCATACGGATAATTATTCTGTTTTACATCTTTTCATCCTGTATATGGCCTAAACCTGTGTAAGAGGCTAAAGCATGCACTGAATATAAAACAATTAATTACATTTACAGTGCTTTCACTAATCTAAAGGATTTACAGTTGATGATGATGGTTTTCTTCAATGGTATAAATACCACTACATTACAGCTAGAAGTCTGAAGTACAATATTAGTTGTCGATCACCAAACACAAGTCACCTCGTGCCGGATTTTTCGGGATTGTCAGCATTTTTACCTCTTTATATGTGTATTAAACATCGTAGTTCATTTCAAAGGCAGGTGTAATGGTAAGAATTTACTGATGTTTCCTCAGTTGTAGGGTGCTGTGCATGTTTAGAATGGCACTCAACTAAATTGAGTAGCACTGCTATCACAGATGAAAGTGAGGTAAAGATAGGGTTTGAAAGACTTTTTCTAAGGTAAAATTCTACTTCATCATATAAAAGACAGTCTTGTCTCTCCATTGCCGCCATTGTAGTAGTCCATTACCTCATCATCCATTACCTTAGCTAAATATAGTTTCTTATTTTTATAATAAATTAAGTATAGACCTGCTTAGCATTTAGTCCCAATTCAGAGCCAAAGCAGCATCCATCTGGTATAAGGCAGGGGTTATGCGCAGGGAAAAAGTGTGTCATTCTCAGTCTCTTTTTAAGTAACAATCGGATTTCACCTTTTGCCCTTACCTCTTATATTGGAGTTTTCAGAACTTACTGTTTTCTGTCGATCTTACGTATTTACTGTTTTCACTTAGTCTCCCAACTCTGTCATGCCAGGTGCCGTTGTCCTGTTCTTCCCTCACACTTGTTTCTCCTTGCTTTTTGTCACTCCCTTTTCTCACCCTCCTTCATTCCAGTATGGCTGCTCCCCTGCTCAGGTCCTTCCTACATGTCTTTCTGCAACAGAAAGAAATCACAGACCCCTCCCAAAAAAAAGTCATACTTCTCGCCCCTTTTTTGGCTTCCTTCTCCACACCCATAGTTTCTTGCAGTCGCAAGGAAGAGTTGCAAAGGAATTTTGTTCTTCCTAGAGCAAAGCATGCCTAATTATTCTGCGTGGATTGCACATGCTCAGTTTGGCAGGGATATTACCATCCAGATGGGACATCCTTGGTGGACAGGACACAAGTCTCTACTGGACATCTGCCAAGACACATTTTCCAGAGACATCTGACTTGATGAAATTTTGGCAAACTTTCATAGCAAAAGGTTATTCTTTTATATTCTAGCAAAAGGCTATTCTTTTATGTTCTTTTATAGAACAACTCTCCCTTTCCTAATCCTTCTCCCACGCAGTTTAATTTTCCGGTCCAAAACACGACCATATTATATCTTTTCAATATGTTGAAAAATATTTTAAAAGAGGTAGAATGGTATCTTCTTGCTCCTAATAACCTTCATTTAAGTGGTTTAAACAGCTTAAAACAAAATAAAAATATTTCAGCTTAAAATCAGCTGAGATGGGTACTGGTAGAAGATTTTCATTGCATATAGTTAGGTTTTGGGGAGCTGAAGACAAACTGCGTGGATAGATTCACGTATTTGGATGAAATAGCATTGTCTTCATTAACTGTACAGTTGCCTATGCAGTTTCTGTGATATGATTGCATCCTTTTTTTAAAAAAAAAGAAAAATGAAAAAAAAAAAACCAAAACAAACCAAAAGCCAGAAGAAAGAGTTTCTTGCACGTAGTAGAATGTACCGCATGCTGTGGGGAATATATACCGAAAACACTAGCAGCTATGTGAGAAATTCAAGACTACAGAATGTTACTATGAATACCTAGCTTTTTAAATTCTTCAAATAAGTAGAATGTAAAGCAAGTCTAGCAGCGGTTTTTTGTTTTGTTTGGTTTTGCCTTGAGCCAAATAAAAGCTAGGTGTTTCTGCGTTACAGCTCTGGTTTCTTCCAAACTCTTTTGGCACATCTACATCACATATTTGCCCCAGCACTACGCACAGGGCTAGATTTTCACCATCCATGCGGAGCACCCACGCCCCTCATTATAAGATACTGTCCATTCACACATTAAACTCTGCCCCTACCTGAGCTCTACTTTTAAGCAGTCTTGTGGCTAGAAAAGCAGGGCAGCCACAGGCAAGTTGTGACTCTTCACTTCTGAGCAGGTGTCATAATTTAGGAAATTACACTCTGCAACTGGAGGTGGAATCACTAAATGTGTGAGTATTCTGAGATTTTAGGAAGGCAAGCTAAATTAAATGCTTCCTGAAGAAGCAGCTGATTTGTTTTCCTTTTTACCGGAAGCAATTTACCCTGTTTGTTATTGTTTCACAAATGAGAAAGGAGTAATGGGCATCTAACATGTAGTCCCTGCTGCAGCTTTTTTGCAAACATTAGGAGGGTTTGCTGTGTTCTCTGATCTTCATTTTATTTTAGGAGAAATTTTTTTCTAGTAATAGGAAACATTGACATCTGTGGATTCTAGACATGTGTGCATAATATAACCATGACACAATTACGGAGACCTTGGGTTTGAAGATCTTACTCTGCGTAGCTAACCACACAGGGCTGCAAGGGAAAGAGAAAGCAGAGAAGAATTGTATCATTCATGCATCGCACAACTGCTAGAAGAATAAACGGGTTTTATGACTATTTGCACTTACTTTCCGTGTGAAAATGCTGCTTAGGTTCTTTTTCATAACACATTTTGTCTTTGTAAATATTAATGCTTAAAATTGTTTTAATCATGTCCACCATGGCATGCTTTGGCAATTTTTTATTTTTATTTTTAGTTGTGGTTAATGCTGGAGAGGTAAGAAGAGATAAACATTTTGAAAATAACTTCTAGTCTTGACATTGTTTTGTCAACTTCGCCTGTACAGATGCACCTGTATTGCAGTGACTGCAGAACAGTACAGATGCACCTGAGCTAGCTGGCTGATACTTGAAGTATCAAGTAATAGCCTGTAGCGTAGTGCTGAGCCAGTAGCTGAGCCAGCATGGAACTGAGAAGGGATTTCAAGTCTCACTACAAAATACTCAATAATTAATTTGCAGTGAGAATTTACTTGTTGTGACAGGAATACATTACATAAGCTATGGAGGTTCTAATAACCTAAATATAAATCATGAATCCAGGCAAGGTGGTTATAAATGCTTTCCTGTCGCCAGATAGATAAATCCAAATTGCTACATATGTGCTCTTGTGAACCAGGCATAAGGAAATTTCACATTGTACCTACAATACATTTCTGCACAAATATATTTTCTAATATGCTGATTTTTTTTTCTCAAGTTAGTTATGGTGGCCTTGACCCTGAGCTGCAACCAGATTGCACTTGAAGTAATTCAGAATGTGAGACATGAAGGTTGAAGAGAGCTTTGCGTGCCCCTTGCATCTAGATATTTACATTTCCCAAGTATTTGCCAAGTAAAAAAGAACAGGTTGATAGGTGCGATTTTCTAGTTGTTCCTGGCTGCTGTGGATCAACAGAGTTGTTACGCAAGCTCTCTGTGTTTCAAATCACTGTATGCTTCTAAGTATCCAGGTGGCAGCAGGAACTAACAGTATATTTTCAAACACAGGCTTTGCTGTTGTCCATATTGTTTAACCAACAGCTTTGAAATTCTCTTCATCATCTGTGCTGTGCACTTGAGATCCTACATTTATAGAATCATCATAAAATCATAGAATCATTAAGGTTGGAAAAGACCTCTAAGATCATCAAGTCCAACCGTCAACTAACACCACCATGACTCCTAAACTAGGCCCTGGAGTGCCACGTCTACACCTTTTTTGAACGCCTCCAGGGATGACGACTCCACCACCTCTCTGGGCAGCCTGTTCCAATGCTTAACTACTCTTTCGGTAAAGAAATTCTTCCTGATGTCCAATCTAAATGTCCCCTGATGCAACTTGAGGCCATTTCCTCTCATCCTATTGCTAGTTTCTTAGGAGAAGAGTCCAGGACCCGCTTCACTACAACCTCCTTTCAGGTAGTTGTAGAGAGCGATAAGGTCTCCCCTCAGCCTCCTCTTCTCCAGACTAAAAAACCGCAGTTCCCTCAGCTGCTCCTCGTAAGACTTGCGCTCTAGGCCCTTCACCAGCTTTGTTGCCCTTCTCTGGACACGCTCCAGCAACTCAATGTCTTTCTTGTACTGAGGGGCCCAAAACTGAACACAGTGCTCGAGGTGCGGCCTCACCAGTGCCGAGTACAGGGGCACGATCACTTCCCTACTCCTGCTGGTCACACTGTTCCTGATACAAGCCAGGATGCTGTTGGCCTTCTTGGCCACCTGGGCACGCTGCCGGCTCATGTTCAGCCGGCTGTCGACCAGCACCCCCAGGTCCTTTTCCGCCGGGCAGCTTTCCAGCCACTCTTCCCCAAGCCTGTAGCGTTGCATGGGGTTGTTGTGACTCAAGTGCAGGACCTGGCACTTGGCCTTGTTAAACCTCATGTAACTTTATGAAACAGGACCCACCCTACAGAGGACTAGCAAGAAAAGCTCTCAAAATACTCTGTTTATGGACTGTGCATCAACTTGGACATTCCACATAGGTCCCCAGTCAGAATGCTCAGAGCATGTTGTACCATGGCAGAACATGAAATACACTACCCTGTAATTTATACCCAGTTATCTCTCTTCCAGGAGTAAATTCTGGCATATAATCTTCTCTTATTACCTACTGGAAACTTTTATAGATTAAAAAGTTATTGCAAATGGCAATAGGAAAAAGATATGTTTGGATTGCTCTGTTTGGTCAAATAAATACGTACAAACCAAAGAAATGATCAGTATCTAAAATTATTGTTCAATCAATGGTAAATATATGTTAGCAGTTTGTTATAGCTAGAATAATTTTATATTACTTTTAGTTTATAATCCTCTCCATTACTGCCAGAGTAGGAGCTTAAAAAAAGTCAACAATATAGATTGTAACTATTACAGATACCAAAGATGAGGTGAAAGGTTAAGTAACAAAGTAATTATTCTTTTTTCTAGACTGTATTCGTTCATTGGGATTTATTATCTGTATCCTGTCACCTGTGGAGAAGCCAAAATGATAGCAATCTGATAAGATACATCAATTTGTTCTGTTACAGTTATAACTTTCGTTTAGTGATGGATTTAATGATCTTGAGGGTAATAGAGAATCCTGGGATGTTATAATTAAGAGCACTGATAATGTGTAAGAGCCATTTTATTTGATCTTCTTTCTGAATGTATCTTCTGATCACATTGCTTATGTGATCCAGGGATGCTTAATTTGTATGCAGCTGTTTAAAATCAGTCCTTGTTTTCAGTAGATACTCTATAAATTTTACCAGCTAAACCACTATTCCTTACTAGAGTTTATGGGACAATTAAAGATATGCTGTTATCTTTCTATGGTAGAAAATGAAAACATGTTCCTCAAAAGGAGAAGAGGAATGAGTGTCAATGTGGAGGTGGTATTCACAGTTGCGCTTGTTTAGTGATACTTGTTTTGCGAAGAAATGGCAAGTCACTTCTGTTGTCTATAAGAGGAATTTTTGCATGAACAGAAAAATGCAGAATACTCAGAATTCTGGTGATGCTCTTAAATGGATATAACTGCTCTGATAGCAAAAGTGCAGAGATGTGCGCAGCTGCACTGTTGATTTCACATATTCAGTATTTGGTAGGTGACAATTCTCAGCATTCATTAGAAATCTTTTACCAGGTATGTCTTTACATTCTGATTCTTACAGCTTTTACCAAATATGTTGAACTGGAACATAGTACTTCTGCTATCCACCCTACTTCTAGGTTTTTCCATTCTAATTTGTTTTCTAGAGATTCATTATTGCTATTTTCTAATCATACCACACTGTTCCTCATTTGAAATCCTGATTACAAATCTTATCATTAGACTTGCACTTCATTTGCGTGTCCTTTAAGTGCAAGTTGGAAGTTACCACACCTACTCAAGTCCTTTAAATTCTCAGTGTTTTGCTTCCACCCAGGTCAAAGTAATTTCCATCTTTTTTTAGCTCATTCTTGCTAACCTTTCTACTTTAGCTCTATGTTCAGCATCATCATTCTGAATGAATACTGATACAGTATGTATCTAGTACTGAGATCAGAGACAGATTGCATTTAACCTTGATCTGTGCTTGCTTCTTAGTACCTGTATTTCTCTAATTCTTCTTCCCTTTTTGTATTTGTTTCAGTTTGCTTACAACTTGTAACTTAGTGAAAGTTCTGAAGAATAGTTAAGGAGGGAGGCAACCTTTTAATCCACAGAAATTCCAATATATGACACACAGCTAGGCAGAGCATATCAAAACTCAGAACAGACATTGCTAAAGTCCTTTATATTTCTGTCAAATAGGAATACCTCAGAATCCATTTGAGGAAAATTGTATGATAGAATAAGTATTTTAGAATGAGCTTTATTACAGAATTAAATTTCCTTTGAAGTTTTGCAGTTATTTGCTTAGTATTTTGCTTTTTTGATGTCATATTATGCAATGAATGTTTCTACAAACATCCTGAAATAATTGTTTGATTTGTTAGTGTTTTTTTGAATTGGTGTAAGTTCCTCATAAGTGATTGGTCCTCCTTTTTCTAGATTCTGCAGTTTGTTTCAAAAACAGTATTATGCATGAACAAGAAAACAAGCATTTAGTAGAAGATCAACTGTTTTAATTGATTTGAGAAATATCAGTCCAGGCCATTATAACCATATCACTGCACATGCACATACTAGGGTTCCTCTATGTCTCAATTAATTGGTTCTGTCACTTTCACACAGATAATTTACTTGTCTAAAGAGAAGAAAAGGTTAGCATTTCTTCTTCTTTGATCTGTAGATCTGAATATTTGAGGAATAATTAGATTTGGGGAGGAGTATTTGATAGACATAAAATCCTTTAAAAAAACAAACTCCTGCAGACTGTTGAAAACGGTTCCGAAATAAAAAAATTAAGCTCATTGTACATTAGAACACCTATTCCTGACCTTTCATAAGATGCCAACTTTTGAACAGCTTTCAAAAGCCTGACTGCAGACTGCTTCTATAACTTTACAACATTTGCTGGTAAGAGTCTGTGATTACTGTAAGGAGACTCATTGTTGTGTTTGCATGGAAGCAAACTTGACTAAGTCAGATAAAACCACAGATGTATTATTCATATTGTATATTGGCTGAGATAAAGAATGGAAGCATTGAAATGGACACTTTCCAGATGGGTCAAAGCTGTGATTAAAGAAACAGACCAGAAATCAGGGCGAAATACTCAGCAGGATTGAAGTGCATTTATGGCATTCTCATGGGCAGACAAAAATGGAGCATTAATGACAAAATCTGCCTTGCAGCGGTCCGGGTGTCTGTCCATTCCTTTACCAAATGTTGTAAGTTGAATTTTTTGTTTTTCAGTTGTTTCTTTCAATCCTTGTAATCTACAGACAGCTCAGTCTTGCCTATTAACTTTTAGGATTGTAATTTTAATGTTATGCATCCCAACTTTTCACTGCAGTCTGGGATTTTCATTTGACTCAGGACTGATAGCTGCTTTTAACTGACAATGCAGTAGTTGTTTCTACTGGTAAATTTGATTTCTCATTACAATGGAATTCATCAAATGAGAAA
The DNA here is from genome assembly GCA_013389945.1 of Fregata magnificens. Taxonomy (NCBI): domain Eukaryota; kingdom Metazoa; phylum Chordata; class Aves; order Suliformes; family Fregatidae; genus Fregata; species Fregata magnificens. Next base: position 24,443 of record WAAD01012883.1, read on the forward strand.
ATGCCACTTCCTGTCTTGTTGACTTAAGACAGACAGTAGTATTATTATTATGACCAACAGAATTTGGGAATACGTTAAAAATGTCCACAATCCTTTTATTCCTTTTTAGTTTTTCCCCTCAATTCCTTTCCCATTCTTGCACTCCTTTTCTATTTATATCTTAGGCAAAAACATTCACATTTTTAAGGTTTTTCCACTTCTCCTTTTTTCTTACTTTTGAAAACATGAGGGGAAATTGTGTGTCTAAGAATTTCTGTGCTAGATCAGACAAAGGTGACTCTGATTCAGTGTCCTGTTTCCATGAACAGCCAATACTCTTTGTATTAGGAAAGGCCTCTGCTGATGCTTCCCTGCTTTGTTCTCTAGCCTTTGGAGACCTCCGGAAGAAAGCTCAGATATACCATAGATAGTATTTTTGCATTTTAAAATCTGTGTATATTTTTGGTATCCATGGCATGCTATAGCAAAATGTTCTGGAACAATTTTGCTGCAGGATGCTGTGACTACCAAAGATTTTAATTGTGTGTGTTAATGAATGAAGGGTCAAAACAAAAGAAGCTAATCGCTAATTTTATATAACTCATATAGCCCCTTTATTCAAGGAGACATTGAATATTTATTCCCTATTTACTCTCTTCAGAACACTCCCGAGTTCATAAACCTCCACAGGATTACCCTCAGTTGCCCTAAGAGACAGACAGATGAGTTTCTTTTCAGTTTTCCCTCTGTCCTCTTTGATGCTAAGGAATCAGAATTGTACGCTATTAAAAATTTTGGAGGACCACTGCTATGTCTGTACCTACCTAACAGCCTTCACCATTGTAGTGTTTCAAAAAGATTTAGGAAAACAACTGCTACTAACTATGTAGAGACAAATTATTGTATGCATAGTATTCATATGAGAAAGGTATGCCGAAAATGTCCCCTTAATAAGTGCAAAATTCACAAACAGGCCTACTGAACAGGGACTCTCTCAGGCTTTTCCCTTTCTAACCTAAAATGTTTTGCAGTACCGTTGTGTCAGGACATGAATCACACATCCTCAGAAAAGTGAAACTTTGCCTGGACCTTCTCCAGGGATTTAGAACTTCAAACAGCGCTCTGCAATAGCCTTTCTGCGAATTGAGCAGTATGCCAGTTTCTCTAATACAGGGATACTGATGTTAAAAAGCATAATGACTAAACTGTAGCAGCAGTTAGAGCCTACATCAAAGTTAGTTTGGGAAAGTTTACTTGGTGTTCATTTTGTTGCTAAGAGTTTCTGTCCTTTACATCAGATTGTTTCTGGGCCCACAGAAAATGGTCACCACACTGCCTTCCCATAGCAAATGTGACTGTTGCATTCCTTGTTTGCCAGCCCAGAAGATGCTGTTAGGATATCAGTACCACAAAAATATTACTGTTTTTCTGATGATCTGAATTTTCTAGTTAACTGCTAAATAGCTGTGGTCTTTATGAATTTCCTGTTTTTAAGTGCTTCCAGAATATGAAAGAGGAGGTGGTGGGGAAAGAACAGAACAAAAGAAGATATTAGACTTTCTCTGTACCTGGCAAACATATCTGACAGTCATGTCAAATTTGGCCTGATAGTTACATACTTATTAATGTCTGGGTGTTTATACACATGCTTACATAATGCTAACATAAAGGTACCCAAAAACTAACTCAAAGGAAGACACATACTGAGCAATTTGGGTTATCCTTGATTTGATTCTGTAATGACATGGGAAGGAACTAATTTTGCAAAATATGGAACACGTATGAGTCTTTCCTAAAGGTCAGAATATCAGTTCAAATACATATCTGTAAGCTGTTACATTTTAAAAAGCACATTACTCTTAAAACAAAATTGCTAAATTATTTATGTGTATTTCTACCTTTTTCCTGTTTAAAGATACTTATTCTTTCCCATTTTAATGTGGATGCTAGGAATCCACTATGCCTGTGTTAAATGTTGTTGATGCTGAAAGAAATGCACAAATAAGAGTTAGCCCTGCAACAAAGAACCAATGATTTATATATCCTAATGCTCTAGTCCCTGGGAGGGACGAATTGTTTTGGTTGCTTTTGACTCTTAGCTGATCAGGGTTGAGTATTTTTAGGCCAGTGATTGAATCAGAACCAGATATTCTCAGATGATTTATGTGTTCTTAACTCAGAATGTTAAGAATGGTTTTGCGTTTCCTAACAACATTAGCACTGTTCATTGAAAACAATGGTTAAATTTCCAAAGGGCCTCCCGTTTTTAGTCCTATATTTTAAATAACTTTGAAACATGATTACATCTGTAAGTATACATTTGGAAATGCATAGAGTATGTGTGTATAGGCACTACTTATTCGGGGGTTTTTTTTCCCTGTTGTTATTTCACATCTTTCTTCCTCTCTGTCCTAGATATGCTAGTTCTGCCATTGACCGTCAAGGAAGCACATCCATGAGGAAGGTAATGATTTATAAATGTACTTTGGGGAAAAAAAAAAAATCCCTAATAGTTCAATCCATCATCATATTTTTAAAAGATACTTAAGATATCACAAACCTTGAAATTTGTTTATATTATGAAACATCTGAAAATAAAAGGCTAGGAATAATTTCCATATTCAGAAAAGTAGCTACTGCAACCACAGCAGGTCAGTGTGTATGCAGTACTTTTAGTTAAGTCTAGTAGGAACCTTAGTATGCGTTCTAAGGTATGTACTAGTTTTGGGAGGAGAATGATAGAAAATGTCTAGGTTGGAAGGGACCTCTGGAAGGAAGGTTGCCCTGGAGGAAAAGAAAATTTTAAAACTTCTTAAAATATTTAAAGAGTATGAATCATAGAATCATAGAATGCTTTGGGTTGGAAGGGACCTTTAGAGGCCATCTAGTCCAACCCCCCTGCAGTGAGCAGGGGCACCTTTAACTAGATCAAGTTGCTCAGAGCCCCATCCAACCTGACCTTGAATGTTTCTAGGGATGGGGCCTCCACTGCCTCTCTGGGCAACCTGTTCCAGCACTTCACCACACTCATTGTAAAAAATTTCTTCCTAACATCCAGTCTAAATCTACCCCCCTTTAGTTTAAAACCATTACCCCTTGTCCTGTCACAACAGGCCTTGCTAAAAAGATTGTCCCCATCTTTCCTGTAGTCCCCCTTTAAGTACTGAAAGGCTGCAATGAGGTCTCCCCGCAGCCTTCTCTTCTCCAGGCTGAACAACCCCAACTCTCTCAGCCTGTCCTCGTAGGAGAGGTGCTCCAGCCCTCGGATCATTTTCGTGGCCCTCCTCTGGACCCGCTTCAACAGTTCCATGTTCTTGTATTGCGGGCTCCAGAGTTGCATGCAGTACTCTAGGTGAGGTCTCACCAGAGCAGAGCAGAGGGGCAGAATCACCTCCCTCGACCTGCTGGCCATGCTTCTTTGGATGCAGCCCAGGATACGGGGTGAATACTATGATAGGGAGATATGGGATTAAGATTTTTCAAAGATTTTTGTGGTACCAATTTTGAAGGTCTTCAGTGGAAAACATCTAGACATTATTTTTTATTTTTTAGTATTTTGAAAAATATTTCATACAAAGGACAAACAACAGAACTTTCATTTATAGAATGCCTATTTCTTCATTCCGACTTAGCACTTTTTTCACTAAGTAGGTGCTAAATAACTTTTGAAAGTTGCCAGATGTCATTCCACCTCCCAAATATTTACAAAGTGAGGCTAAAGACCAGTGGCAACAGCAGAAGATGTATGACTAAGTGTTCTGCAGTTTCTGAAAACCTGCGGTTGTGTTTATTGATATGCTGCCTCTATCTGCCAATCCCTACCTTGCTGGCTGCCTCCACTGGAAAACACTTGGACCTGTGGCTGCTCCCAGGGATCCTGGTACTGCATATAATCTAGCACACATAATCTGAGGAAATCAGTGCTATGTGCCCTATGATTTATGTACTTTGCTCGTGAACGCACCGGTGGCTGTTGTTGGAATTTGTTACGGTTTTCTTTAAAAAGTCCTAAGGCTCAAAATAGCAGAGATGCATGCAACCAGGTTTGCATTGATAGGCTTGGCTCCCTTCATCCTGACAGGTAACTGAATCTCTAGTCTCCAGGGTGTTTTTTAAACATAGCGTAACTTTTCATTGCGTGATTCTGTGACAGCACCCCTACTACTACACTGTGATTATTTTGAGGTCTCATTAATTTAGCTTCATGTAGCACAGATTCAATTCTATCACCTTTTTTTTTTTTTTCCATGGTGTGCTTCTTATTGGGTTGGGGTGGGAGGGCGTGCATTTTTTTTAACATCCTACTTTGTGGTTCTGAGATGAGAACTTAAATGCTGACAACCACAGTATGTTCTCACATCATCTGTCTGTTTCCCATAGCAACTCTGAGTCATTTTGAAGTTGCAAGTTCTGACTGTTTTCTTCGTGTTTACCACAAAGTTAATTATATAGTAGTTCCTTTATCTCAGAGTATGAAGCTTGAGTTTTGTAAGTTAGCAGTGCTAATTAAGTATTGATTCCCAAGGTATTGCAAACCTTTCACTTTCTGTAGTCTTCTTGCTTTGAATACATTATATGTGTGCATAAGCAAAACATAGTAAGACTAATTAACTTTTGTTTTTAGAAGAGCTAATATTTTCAGCTCTCCTTAATTTGTTGTGCTTGTATTTTCATTATTTTTAAAACTTTTATATTGAATGATGCATACCAGTTTCTGGTGAGTATCCTAATGCATATATCCTCCAGTTTTTCCATTTTTCTTGCAGTTATTTAAATTTAATCACATATGAAAACTGTAATTTAATTGTAGGGTTTTATTTCATCACTATATTTTTTAGGCTAAATTGTGGACAAATTTGGTGATCTCTTTTTCAGAAACAGATACCTGCTCTCTCCTAATGCATTTTTATACAGAAAGAGGAACATGGAACAGATTGTTTCAGTCACAGTCACCACAGAACTCCAGCTGGCACAACGTGACTGACCAGTACTGCTGCTGTGGCTTACAATATATCAGTTAAAAAAAAAAACCAACAATGTTGCTGTGCATCTTTAATACTTTCTCACAGACTTACTTTTGTTTTTTCATTTTCTGACTGGTTTTTACTACATTTCCTATAGCACAGGAGCAAGCATTAATCTTTGTCTTCTCTAGTGCTCAAAACAAAGAGATAAATTTGTAGCTATCAAGTAAATGGAGAATATGTACTGTCTTACGGTGACACAATGCATATACACTTACAGAGCTTGTCACCTGCCAGAATTACAATATTTTGTATGCGAAGCGTTCATATACTGTGACTGACTGGGAGAACAGTCTGAGATAAACAGAATACAGAAAGCTGGTGTTCTCTGAGCCAGCTCTCTCAGGAGTCAGGAATTGCGGATTTCTGCAAGTCACTAGAAAATGTTGATGCTGTTCAATGCTGTAAACTGGCTAAACTGCAGAAGGGTTACAAATAGGTCTGTGTCTGTGCAAAACAACTGCCCCCTCCTCCACTTTTATTTAAAATAAAACTTTGCCTCTCCAATGGTTGGGGTCCTGTTTTCAGCTGTTGCTTTTCTATAGTGCTTAAGCTGTAATCCTTCGTTATCCTAAATATGAATTTAATTTTTTTTTATTTTAATTATAATCCTCAGTTGTTTTAAATTTTAATATTGTGACATTTAAACACTTATTTAATATGTTGTACCACAGTTGTTAATAAGGACTTTTGTAGCATGCATTTGCTTTCTGACCACATGGTGAGGAGCTGCTGTAAGGTAGAGTAAGCAGTCAGATGGTCTCTGGGAGAAGGTAATTATCTGTAGTCATACCGCTAGTTAAGGTAGCGTGGAGATATCCCCATCAGTGACTGAGGCACCCTTCTTCTAGGCCCTCTACTGAGCTGAGTGTTATCTGTCACAAAGGAAAAATCAAGCAAACTAAAAAGATGGCCCTTTCTATGCTACCCTTTGCCTGGATCTGCTGGTTTATCGCGCTGTGAATGGCTGCTGGTTTTTCTGCTGGTAATGGCAGCAACAGTTGCCAATCAGGCAGCTACTTCGTTGTGTCGACCTGTAATTTTCCCCCTAGCATTTACATGTTTGAGGTAAATCCTTACCGTCTTTTGAGTAGTATCCCTGCTTTTGAAAGGTTTAAATAATGAGATGCTGTTAGGTTTTTCTTAAGAATCTGCAATGATTTTATAATGCAGCCACAAAAGAAAGAATTTTTTTTTTCTCCTCAGAGTTCTTCTGTCAACCTACCAAGCTAACAAACTTAATTGTTTCCTACGGTTGGAAAAAATTAAAGAACGTGACTTCAACATGTCATTGAACACATGACTTTACACATTAACTATATGTTTGTGGTGGATATTTCTTTTTGAATGAATGTTTGTATAACTATCTCATGTATACGTACAACACACTTCAAGTATCATTCATTTTATGAGGTCATTCATGAGTTTATATCCTTTGTTTTCAAACTACTGCATAACCATTCGGGCAAAGAATCCTTAACTATTTGATTGCAATTGTAATTAATAACTGAAAAAAATGGGATTTTAATTTGCAGATTTAGCACTGTGTTGTTTTCTTTATGATGTTTGTAACAGTAGTAAGAGAAAAATGACAAAAATGAGATCCTGTGATAACTAACCCTAAGATAACCATGGAGATGGTAGTGGATGCCAGCTGTTTCATGTTACTACTATTACCTGCATTGGTTTTTCATTTTTTTATTTTTTCCCTTACAGTCATTCCATTACGCTTCCCTCAGGGTAAAAAGCAGAAAATGGTCAAAAGGTAAATTATTTGAGTTAATATTTTGAAACGAGAAAATGAGACTTCTTCTCTGATAATAAGTGATCTGGATCAAATGCCAAAGTTTAACCTAATTCAAATATTTCTAAATTTGATAGTAAACACCAGAGTAAAATACCAAATAAATGTGTTATAAGGTATAACATTGCTAGACTCCGTGGTAAAATTTCCTCTGACTTAAGTAGACGAAAGGTAGTATCTGTATATTTTGCCATTTCCTTCTGCTCTGTTTCTTTATCTATTCATGGCCTATATGAGACTGTTAAAACAATGAACATATGAAAAATAGTTACAGCCTAATAAATTCATATGAAAGTATATGGCCAGTGAGCTCTCTCTATTCTGTTTGTTGGTTTAGTCTCCTTTCTGTGAAAATTTTCCTTGTATTGTACTATACGTTTTTAATACTTCCAAACCTGACCAGGACACAGCACAGAATCTTATTCTAAAAAGAGCAAGATGTTAAGAACTTGGTTGTGGAATGTTCCAGAACAAAGGATGGTGTTTGATGTTGTCTAAATTTCTTCACTGTTTCACAGCTGTACAAATATAATTCTTGTAACAATATAAACTTGATTTTTCACAGAAAAATGTCTAATATTTTCAGGAAATTTCCTACAGAGTCTTTTTCAGGAAAAATTATTTTACAAGGCACACTGAAATTCTAAGCCCTTCAGTTAGGATGTATTGAAATAACAATGACAAAAAACCCGCTTTTCCTGGTGCTGTGCCTTTAAACAGGATGCAGTAAAGTTAAAATATTGTTGTTCAGTTAAATTCAGGGTAGAAGAAATGTAAGCGTGTGCATTTTTATGGAAGTGGATGGTCTTTCTTTTTTATTGACTATAAATATTGACTATAAAAATTGAGTTAAATTCCCAGAATTTGACAAGCCTTCTATTGCTAAAAGTAGTAACAGAAGATATATGGAAGAAGTAGTGTTTACATCTGTGTACAGATTATGTCATACTCTGAGTTTCAGATTGAGGGCTAAATGAATACAGTTTTACTTTGGAATGATGATGCCCATCTTAATCAGATAAAAATGCAGCCTTAAGAGGAGTGAACCCTCTAGAGATTAAATAAACCATCACATAAAACAGGCCCTTTTTATTTTGTATTCATGCTGAAACCAAAACTGCAGAGCATTGTCGAATTTGGAAATTGTTCATTCAATCTCTTCTCCCTGAAACTGGAGAGGCTTGAAGGATTTTTAATTGAATCATCATTAAAATTAGTAGTGTGTTTATATTGAGAAAAATAGTTCTTTCACTCTTTCATTCAGTGAGATGTCTCACACTATTGTCACGTTCTCAGGGAGCTCTCTAACGAGTGGGAGCAGAAGACGGATTTCCTGCAAAGACTTGGGGCATGGAGATTGCGAAGGCTGGCTATGGAAGAAAAAGGATGCCAAAGGCTATTTCACACAGAAATGGAAAAAGTACTGGTTTATTCTGAAGGATTCAGCCTTGTACTGGTACACAAACCAGAATGTAAGTATGTTCAGAAAATTAAACCTTAAGCTTTATAATTCTTTTGAATAAAGTCTATTTTTACTACGCGGTAGGATATGTTAGTGAACTGCCACTTTAATTACCAGGTCTGGGTCACTCTAGCTGGAAATATTTCAATTGAAATTATTTTTTAAAGTCTCCACGGTCCATGTCCAAGTTTAATAAAATAGCAGATCTTCATGCCACTCTTAAAGAAATGAATACATCAGTAGTTAATACTTTTACACAGATATTATTTATTTGGACTAACACAGTGTTCACACGCAGCTCTCCTTAGCTTCAATTGTGTGGGGAGATGTATGCAGTGTAACCACTCATGTTAGTTAAGCGTTATGTGACGCAGATGTGAAAATCTGAATTTGTAGATCTCTTCATTTGAAAGTTATTCTTATATAGATGTTCCTTTCGCTTTTTGCTGAATTAGTCTGGAGTTTGCAGTTTCTCGTGTGTAAAACGCTGTTCTTGGCGAAATGTTATTGAAAACCGTGGGCCTACGCCTGTGCAATCTGCATATATGTAGGACAAAATAATGGAGGGGGGAAGCCAAAAATCGTTAGACTGCTATTCTTTACTGAAAGAGTGGTTAGGCATTGGAACAGGCTGCCCAGAGAGGTGGTGGAGTCGTCATCCCTGGAGGCGTTCAAAAAAGGTGTAGACGTGGCACTCCAGGGCCTAGTTTAGGAGTCATGGTGGTGTTAGTTGATGGTTGGACTTGATGATCTTAGAGGTCTCTTCCAACCTTACTGATTCTATGATTCTATGATTTGTATGCATTGAGCCTCAGTGCCTGATCTAAAAGGTCTGCGTACAGCCTGCTTTGGTTACTGATATTTTAGTACATATTTTCCATTTTCTTCAAGACGACAATTTTACTAGCATAATTATCCTCAGTTTTAGTATTTTCTTGTCAGCCCAAAACACTATTGTTTCAGGCTGTGGATGATAAAGGCCTTGAGGTTTCATGTTGTAAGTTTCGTTTGTTTGATGTTGTTACAGCAAGGTGGTAGTCATTATGTGTCCCACTGATTTTCAGTCTGTTGTTTACAGCCAAGCCATAATTCATAGTACACTTGCTAATACTCTTCAAAAATCTGACTGGTGGTAATATGTCTCCTTGCTTTTCCTGGTAAATTACTTCGAAAGAAGCAAAAAGTGGAAAGAGATACTTTCTAGTTATTACTTTTCCATTTAATCACTGGTGAGCTCACTGTAGGAACCTCCTCAATTATTATTAGCAGGGCAGATGGTCTGCACAATCGTGACTTTAAAAGGAGGCATCCACACAACAGCTTTAAAATGTAGACTGTATGATGAAGAAACTGAGAATTCTTCTCTGTAGTTGTTGATGTCTTGAATGCTATTTTAGGTCCTGTATTTGGTGCTGAAAGGTTTTCAGTAATCTTCAGCAAAGGGGAATTAGGATGATTGCAGCTCCTTTAAGAAACTGTCTGTTTAGTTACTTCATAAAAGTTATTAACATTATGTGATGAAGTAAATACATTTTTTAAAGTAAAAACATTATGGGGAAAATATGTTCCGTATTTCAATTGATTGGATGGTTGTTCTTAGTGTAAGACCCAAATGTCTACTGTTCCCTTCTCTCTTCTTTAACTGTATGTTCTTCTTCACCATCACTTACTTTCTCTTCTCTTTTGATAGGATGAAAAAGCAGAAGGATTCATTAGTTTACCTGAGTTCAGGATAGATAGAGCAATTGAATGCAGAAGAAAACAGTAAGTAATGTGTNGTACTGAACCTAAGAAAGTTTTACCTCTTGGCTAATGTGTCAGTTATGTTTATAAATTAAAGGATTGCTCTTGGAAGTATACTATATATAGTACTGAAAATTTGCAAAGCCCAGAGAAGGAAGTTACACAAAAAAACTTGAAATCTGTAAATAATACAAAATAGATCCACTAAAGCGCTAGTGTTTCTCTTTATTATAAAAGATACAACTTAATGTAAATTCCGTAAACTGTCTTACAAAGAATTGGATGAGTCTTTGGTCAGCTTTCCAGATAGCCCAGTTATAACTTCAGTTAAATAAGTAAAGCAAAAAATAATGAATACATTAGCCAAGAGGTAAAACTTTCTTAGGTTCAGTACGGTTATCTTGATAAAAATCAAGTTTGCAAGAAACAATTATCATAGGAAATACCATTAAAAATATCACAGCGAGGGATGGTGAATATAATCTCCATTTTCTCCTTTATGGAGGAAGTTTACGTACGCGATATTGTGTTATTCTCAACTGCTAAAATATTTAGGTTCCATATGCAAACTGAACATTGCATTATTGCTTATGTGCATATTGCTACTACCTCAGTATGCTCCCAGCAAAAAGCATGTGCTAAGCTTTGCCACACTTAAGGCATATTTAATAACAGACACTCGCTGGAAATCGTTTGCAAGCAGTGTTGGGATTGGAATTCATAGCTGTCAAAAACAGCAGGTTTAACAGAACAATTCTAATGCCTTGAGACTAGCACTTTGCTAGTTTCTCCTGAATTATTTGCATGTGTCTTCTGTATGCTGCACCTGGATTTTAAAAACTTGCTGCCAGGAGGAGCTACATAGAATAGCATTAAAGATATTCTCTTACTAAAGCTTTCCTAGTTATAACTAAGTATCCTGAATTTTTGTTGTGCTTTTCCGATGACTAAATGCAGTTTTGGTCTGAGGA